>SZWC01030190.1:4738-20001 GCA_023375785.1 Penium margaritaceum | reverse complement strand
GGGGGGGGGCGTTGAGCTCGCCCGCAGGCGAGTTTGCCGAACGAGCTGGCTCAACGAGCTCGCTCGAGGAGTCGAGCAAGACCAAACCAAAAAAAAGGAAAGAGGGAGGAGGAGAGGACAAGGGGGGGTCCTCAAGTGGGCCACCCTAGGACAACCCCAAAAGGGGCACTCGAGGAGGTGGCACCTAAAAAAAGAAAAAAAAATAATAGTGATGAAAAAAACCGGGTGCACCCACGCGTTGGTGCACTAACTCGCTGTCAGCAAATGACAGCAACCGCAACAGCAACAACGGCCGCGTGAGATGTGGTAGTCTCAGCAACGGCAAAGGTCTGAGGCCACAGTCTTCGGCTGACGACGACAACCGGAGCAGTAGTAGCAGTCATAGGAACAACAACACCAAAGGCGACATGAGGTCACACGACAGCCGCGCGATAGACGCATACCAGTCGGGCATCAACGTACCACCAGCATGGTGGTGAGCATCCTCGTGACGGCGTCATACCACATCTGAGACAATATGCTTTGATCGCCCGGCTCCCCGTGTGGCATTCTGCCAGTGGGAGCGAGTGTTGTATACACTCATCCACGCTAGGCTCCTGAGATGAGTACACCGGCGTGGCAAGGGGCGCAGCCGGCGCCTTGGCTGGCACCGGAAGTGCAGTTGTGGCAGGCGCCGCGAGCACAGTGGCAATTGCAGCCGTGGCACACGTCCCAAGCGTCTAATGGCTTTGCCTACTACTTTTACAGCGACCGACACCATGGCTGGCGTTAGTGTCGTCAGCGCCCTGCTGGGTGGCGACCGCCCAAGTTACGGTCCCACCCTACTCCACCATCCGACACAGAGACATAAGCTCGTACCGTCGCATCCCTCAATGGAGTTATGGCGATGTTGTACGCCGAGCTCCAGATTCTGAAGCGCATGGTACAACAGGTCATGGACAATGTGGTCTCTGAGCGAGCCGTTGCCACCGTGCCGCTTCAGGCACCCCTATCATCCTCCTCGCCATCCTCACCTCCATTAGTGTCATCATCTCACTATTCAATACCTCCCCACCTTAACTCCACATTTGATGCCCTCCGCTTTGTCCTGGAGTTTGTTCGAGTCATCCCGATCGTTGACCCCTCCACTACTGTGGTAGTCCCTTGAGCTCGGCGTCGTCGCGCTCGCACTCGGCACGCGAGGCAGCGGATGGCACATTTGGCGAGACGTGTCCAGGAGATGGCAACAGTCGTAGCAGTGGTAGATGTCACTACGGAGATGATTCTCTTGTCCCTAGTTGCAGGGTTGGTGCGGCATCCCTTTGCAACTTCTACCGGTGCGTCGGTTGAGGGGGGGATGGAGTGTCCGCCGATGACCACCAAAGAGTGCAGGAGGGATGCGATAGACGGTGCTTCACGACAGAGCGCTCTCAGTGAGGACATGACATCCGGGGAGTGGTCCGACGTGGAGTCGAAGACGGATGAGTGGTCCAACGCGGAGTTGGAGGCAGACGTAGACATGGAGATGGTGATGGAAATGGAGATGGAGACTATAGCTGACGTAGCAGAGACCACAACCACTGAGGCAGGTATGGCAGTAGAGACCAAAACCATATAGGCAGGTGTGGCAAGAGCAGTGGATGGGGCAGAAGTAGCAATGGCGATGACAGCTCACACGTGGAGTAGACGTCCAGGCAGTGGTTGTGTCGTCAGCCATTGACGACATGACCATAGTAGCAGTTGTAGTCATTGCTACTGACAAGACACCGGCAGTGGACACNGATGGAAATGGAGATGGAGACTATAGCTGACGTAGCAGAGACCACAACCACTGAGGCAGGTATGGCAGTAGAGACCAAAACCATATAGGCAGGTGTGGCAAGAGCAGTGGATGGGGCAGAAGTAGCAATGGCGATGACAGCTCACACGTGGAGTAGACGTCCAGGCAGTGGTTGTGTCGTCAGCCATTGACGACATGACCATAGTAGCAGTTGTAGTCATTGCTACTGACAAGACACCGGCAGTGGACACGCTTGTTGGTGCAGACACCACTATGGTCATCGCTCTTGTAGTACCTGGTACAGCCTGCGTAGGGCTAGAAGCTCCCTCAGCCAGAGCATCTGCCATTACAGACACACATGCGGAGGAGGTTCTAGGGGAGGCAGGAGATGTCAAGGTTGCTAGCACTTCCGCTAAGGTCAGTGCCATTGCGGTAGTTGTCTGTGGAGGCACAGCCATCGCGGAAGGCGCAGCTCGAGTAGTAGATGATGTACTAGCAGCCAAGCAAGCCCTTACGTTCGAGCGTTTACACTATGCGCTTCGCGGCCAGGAGGATGCAGTCGCACGTGCGGACAGGCACCTACGGGATCTCACGCTTGAGCTACGTGCAGTGAGCACACGTTGGAGCATCGCAGACGCCACAGGTCGTTTGTTAGTGGCAATAGACGTCGAGGATGTGTACACGCGCCTCGAGGCTGCTGAGTGGATGTTCCACGGTGTAGTGTGGAGACGGTCGGACTTGCGCTGGCAGTTGGAGGAGGTGATATCCGTGGATGCTTCAGCAACGACGGCCCATGCAGGAGCAGCTGCTATCGTGGCCCACACTATTGACAACCAAGTGGCGGTTGTATCCACGTCATAAGCTGAGCCTACAGCACTCATCCCTACAAAAACATCTGTCGTAGAGGATGCAGAGCGAGCTGCAGACCCCCGGCATCGCTGACACCATGGCGGTTCCAGCTGACGACACACCTACACACGTCTGAACTACAGTTCTAGTATCCGAGCGTCCACGCTCCGCGGTTGACGAGTAGGAGGTAGATGTGGCTCGAGCAAAGGTGCACGTGCAAGGTCTCATGGCCGAGCTACGGGAGGCCAGCAGCCGTTGCTACACTACGGATGTCCCAATACGGCAGGCTGCCAAGGAGTGCATGGAGGATGTGCACACGCATCTCGAGGTAGCTGAGAGGTCTTTACAGGGTGCACGTCGGAGACGAGAGACGTTCAACAGCAAGTGGACAATTGGTTATGCACTAGTGGTTGGGAGGAGCCCAGGGACACAGTACGGGCTCCCAATGATGGCGACAATACAACAGAGGCAGATTCACCGACGGATGCCGAAGTTCAACCAAGAGTCGACAACCGAGTGTCATGTGTGACTGCAGCAGCCGGTGCCTCCACAGTAGCACCTATTGCAGATGCAAACAATGCAGATTCTAACACATTGTGTGGTGTCGACGCCCTGCCAGCAACTGGCGGCCAAGCGACGTAAAACTTTACAGCTGACCTACGCAATGAGGCAGCAAGGCTACAGTAGGTCGCGGCTTGGGCTGACGCGCACGCGATCGAGGTCCACCGTCCGGTTCATTTTGCGACTAAAAGCCTAAATGGCGCAGATGCTGCCGCTCGGCCAAGAGCCGCAGCAGAGCTTGACAAGCTGAACACGCGTCTCAACGCTGCAGAGTCCGCATGGCGATGTGCAGCTCAGCAGCTGGCAGTCACAACAGTAGGTGACGACAGTAGTGATGACTACGACAACGACAATGACGACAGCAACCACGGCGCTCTGGGATGAGGCTATGTGGGAGCACATCCGACCAGCATCATTGTCACCCTTGTATTGTCTTGCAGGGGTATGTGGCCATGGGGTAGCCAGCCTCTACAGCCCAGGGGGGGTCTTGGTGTGTGAGCTTTGGACTGAAAGCCTTCTGAGGACAGTGTGGTTAGTTTGTGTCTGGCACGATGCTCAGGTTGAGGTTATGCAGGTCGAGGCATGTGCACCTAGTGTCTTGTACCGGTGTGACGTGGAGACCCATTGCCTCCATGTGGTATGTTTGTTCCATGCATGCAAGCAGGTGTGGTGGAGACCCGGACCCCGGAGACATGTTCTGAGGGTCATGAGGAGACCTTGTTGCTTCACCTAGCCATCAGGTGACATGGGTAAAGATGCGCTGTGCACGAGGGGCAGGTCCTCGGCAAAGCAAGTGGACACAGTCTGCACATAGGCAACCTTGTGGACATGTAGGATGCCCTAGGAGTGATCATGCTCGAGCTCCATGCCCTTGAAGACTCGGGTAGACCCGAGATCCTTCATCTGGTAGGCGGTATGCAGCAGGTCCTTGACACGATGGACAGCAGCCATGTCAGGCGACGTAATGAGAAGATCGTCGACGTAGACCAGGCGATTGGTGAGGGTCTGGCCTTGCGGGCTGACGAACAATACGGGGTCAGCCAATTGTGGTGAAGGCTACCGCGAAGGAGCGTACTACTGATCTCCTCGTTCCAGCACCGAGGTGATTGTTTCAGACCATAGAGGGCCTTCCGTAGCTGCCAGACTCTCCCAGTGCCGTCGTCAAAGCCTGGAGGCTGCACCATGTAGAGCTCCTCATCCTCGAATGAACCATGGAGGAAGGCGTTGCTCACGTCCATCTGATACACCTCCCACCCATACTGGACAACCAGACTGAAGAGCGTCCGGCTCGTCGAGAACCGGCCAACTGGTGCAAAGATCTGGTCGTAGTCGACCCATGGGGCCTGAGCAAATCCCTTGGCTGTGAGGCAGGCCTTGTCTTTTTCCAAGAGCCCGTCGGGCTTCCATTTGCGCCGAAAGACCCACTTGGCACTGATGGCCTTCCGACCCGGGAGGAGGTCGACGAGGTCATACACGTTGTGCTGCCGGATAGCAGCGAGCTCGTTTGCACAAGCAGAATCCTAGTGTGAAGTCTCAGGAGAGGTGTGAGCCTCGCGCAAGGTGGCTAGGTCCTCCGAGCGTGCTAAGGAGCAGACTGAGAGAGCGTGTGCATCTCGAGCCCCAAGTGGGATGCGTGCGAGTGCAGACAAGACCGCATGCGGATGCTCGTGATGAAGCATGGCGTAGCCCAGTGGAGAGCCAGGGTGAAGCTCGGCAATGATAGCCAAAGTGGTCAGGCTGAGGGCCTTAGTGCAAGGGTCCCCACTCACGAGCATAGGATTTGAGCAAACACGTGGGGCGACAGGGGGTCGAGACGCCACAAGGCTAGGTGCTGCGATCTGCACACTCATTGATGGCCTAGGCCGGAGGCTACCGCCTGGACCACGCGTGTATCTCGGTAGGACAGGAGAGGGCGCCCAGTCTGACGAGCCGACGGAGGCGGACGAGACTGCTGGCCCGGAGGGGCCAGCGGACACGACAGGGGCTATCGGCCCGGACGGGCCAGCTGTTGCGACTAGGGCGGCTAGACAGTAGGGCTAGCGGACGTGACTAGGGCCGCCGGCCCGGAGGGGCCGGCGGGCGCGACTTGGGCGGCTAGCCCAGTGGGGCCAACGTACGTGACTGGGGCCGCCGGCCCGGAGGGGCTAGCGGGCACGACTAGAGCAGCTGGCCCGGTGGGGGCAGCGGACGTGACTGGGTCCGCCAGCCCGGAGGGGCCAGCGGGTGCGACTGGTGCAGCTGGCCCGGTGGGGCCAGTGGACGTGACGGGCCGCCAGCTCGGACCCGAGAGACATCGCCAACAGGACCAAGCATACTAAAGGCTTTGCAAGAGGCCGTCATGTGATGCGTGACCCCGGAGTCGATGATCCAGGTCTCGGTTGGGTCCTGGATCGGAGTTGCCACATCGCTAACGGTCACATGACAGCACGCAAGAGACGTAGACGCGGTGGAAGGGGGCGCAAACCGAGACAGCCAACCATCCAACCACGCAACTTTGTCACACAAGGGGACAGAGGGGACCACAAGAGATGGCGAGACAGACAAGGAGGCAGGACCCGACCGCAGCTTAGTCTCAGTCATGCAGGGTAAGGGGTATGAGCAGGAGGTGAAGCAACTCGCACTTCCTTCCGGGGGAAGGCGAGGCAGGACAAGCTGAAGCAAAATAAACTGCTCCAATTGTCGCTCACGCGTGGACAGCCCGTCAGTGTAGACGGAGTGTGGAGTGACGGCGCTGGAGCCTAAATAGAACGAGTGTGAGAGTGGGTGCTCTCTGGAGATTTAGCCTTGGTGTGTGGAGAGCATAGTCGCAGCGGAAAGATAGACTTGGAGATTTCTGGAAGCCAGAGCTGGAAGATACAGGTTCATCACAATGAGCAATGTACAGGGTATTTATACTGTCCGGCCGGCTACTCTAGCCATAGCCTATTGGTCTCCTTGCTTTCTGTAGCAAGCTACTTGCTCCTGTACTTGGTGTCATACTTGCACCTGAACTCGGTTCCCTACTTGCACCTAGTGCCTTGTGCGAGAATTCCCCGGCCATCGATCGTCGAGATCAACGGTCGATCTTGTCTCTCGGCGAGCCGCCTCGTTGCTCCTGTATGCCTCTCGGCGGTGGGTGCGGTCACCTTGTTGGACACGCCACATGAAAACTGCGACCGTCGCACGGTCGTAGTCACCGGATTTACTGCTGCCGTTGACCGCATCCGTTGCCGGGGCCGTCCGTTGAAACGACCCCTTGGCGGGTAGCGTCGCCGTTACGCTACCCGTCGAGAGGAGGAAAGCCACCCCCGCGTGGCATGTTCGGAACGCCGTGTGGGGGTTTGCGTGAAACAGGGCCTTAGCGCCGGCGTGAACTCCACGTCGGTGCTCGCTCGCGTGCTCGCTCCTCCTCCTCCTCGCATCGGCAGTCGAGCGGAGGTGAGCTCGACCGCGACTTGGATTTCCGAAAATCGGAAAATGGCCCAGATGCCTCCAAATCCCGGGACAGACCCCGAGTATGCCAGAAGAAGGGGTACCTCATTACACTCACCCCCCCCCCATCGGAGGCGCGACGTCCCAGCACGCCTGAGATACTCCTGGAGAACAGTGTTGGTACTCCCAACATGGAAGTTGGCCTCTGGCTCCTAAGAGTTATGCTCCGCCGGGTACCCCTTCCAGTACACCAGAAACTCATGCCGTCGTCCCCTCTAGCGGTCCGCCAGAATCTTCTCCACCTCAAACTCCTCACGTCCTTCGACTGGGACAGTAGGAGGTGGATTTGTCCCGCGACCCTGGAAGAAGGTGTTGGGGTGGCGATAGGTACGAAGCAGGGAGATGTGGAACACCGGATGGATGGTGCAGTGGGATGGCAGCTCCAGCTTGTATGAAACGACCGACCGCTTCTCCAAAATGCGGAACGGACCCACCCATCGCGGTTTTAGCTTGGGACTCCCAACTCCCATCAACTGCAGGTTAGCAGAGTTCAGCATCACCTGATCTCCCACTTGGAACTCCTCCGCAGAGCAATGCTTATCAGCCTGCCGCTTCTGCTGCTCCTGTGCCTTTTACAGCCGTTGCCGCACCATGTCCCAAGTGGTGGAAAACCCGTCAGCAATCTGCTGCACGGCCGGAAGAGATGTTGCCGTAGCAAGGGCGGCTGGGCTCATGGGCTGGTGGCCATAGACCACCTCAAACGGTGACTTTCCTGTGGACGCTGATACCACTGAGTTGTAGGCGAACTCCGCCACTCCGAGCTTCTCCTCCCAACCGTCTCCATTCGGTGGGACCATGCTCCGCAGCAGCTGCTCCAATGTCTGGTTCGTGCGCTCTGTCTGCTCATCGCTCTGTGGGTGATATGCCGTGGTTAGTTGCACTCGCGTGCCCAGATTCTCCATGAGATCTCTATAGAATCGCAAAGTGAAGCGTGGATCGCGATCTGAGACCACCGACTACGGCACTCCATGTAGCTTGACAACATGACTGAGGAGGAGTTGAGCTGTCCCGGCAGCTGTGATACTCTCAGGACATGTGATGAAGTGTGCCATCTTGGAGAACCGGTCCACCACCACCAACACCGTGTTGTTACCTTGCTGCGTCACAGGCAACCCGCCAATGAAGTCAAGTGAGATGTCTATCCATGGCCTCTTTGGTACAGGCAATGGTTGCAGCTCCCCTGGTGGCTTGGTCCTTCGCGCCTTGATGCATTGGCACACATCGCAGCTGCTCACAAACCTCTTGCAATCAGTCGCCATTGACGACCACCAGTATTGGCGTGTCAAGGCTTTCAGCGTCTTGTCGAAGCCAAAGTGACCCGAGTAGTGGGTGTCATGCGCCTCCTCCAGCAATAACTGCTTCAATGGCGCATAGTCCGACATGACAATTTTCCGCTCCTACCCCCTTTGCCAATACACTCCATCCCACGTGGCGTCTTTCAGCGCACCACCCATGAACTCACTGTCCACGCCATAGTCGTGCTTGAACAGGCTATGCATGACTGGAGATCCCATCAGCAGTGAGATGGCATTGAGGCTCAAGTCCGGCCTCTGCGACACAGGATCTGCCAGGTTCACCTTCCCAGGTTTGTACTGGATCTCGTAGTCAAAACTTCCTTCCAAGAACTCCATCCAGCGAGGTTCTCGGCGACTGAGGTTCGGCTGCGTCTTTAGCTAATTCAGGGCGTAATGGTCCGTGAAGACCACGTAGCGCCGCGACTCGAGGTAGCACCTCCAGCGCTTGAAGGCATGGATCACTGCCAGCATCTCCTTTTCATGGATTGCGTAGTTCAGCTCCGCACCTCGCAACTTGCGAGACGCGTACACAATCGGCTGTGGCCCCTTCCCGTGATCCTGCATCAGCACCGCCCCAATGGCATAGTCGCTTGCATCCGTCGCCATGACGTACTCCTTGGATGAATCCAGATGCACCAGGACCAGAGCGTCATACATTGCAGCTTTGAGCTCCTCAAAGCTCTTCTGCTCCTGATCGCCCCATTCCCACTAGTGATCCTTCCTCAGTAACTGAGTCAGCGGCGCACCCTTCTCTGCGTACCCCTCGATGAATTTTCGGTAGTAGTTGACAAACCCCAAGAAGACCTGGATGTCACGCATGCACTTTGGTGTCGGCCACTGCTTCACTGCTTTGACCTTTTCTGGGTCCATGCGGAGACCCTTGCCGCTTACAATGTGCCCAAGGAACTCCACCTCCCTTTTCTCAAGCTCACACTTTGAGAGCTTCGCAAATAGCTTCTCTTTCCGAAGAATGTCCAGCACCTGCCGAAGGTGTTGTTGATGCTCTTCAAGAGTTCAGGAGTAGACGAGGATGTCGTGGAGGAACACCACCACGAACTGGTCCAAGTGAGGGTGAAAGATCCTGTTCATGAGGCTCATGAACGTTGCAGGAGCGTTGGTCAACCCAAACGGCATCACGAGGTACTCGAAATGACCGTACCGGGTCTGAAACGCCATCTTCTCCACATCCTGCTCTGCAATCCGGATCTGATGGTACCCCAAACGCAAGTCAATCTTGCTGAAGAGCTGCGCTCTCCTTAGCTGGTCAAACAGCTCCTCGACCCTTGGCAGCGGGTACCGGTTCTTGATCGTTACGTTGTTCAGTGTGCGATAGTCTACACACATTCGCAGCTCCCCTGTCTTTTTCTTCACAAAGAGGACTGGTGCAGCATAGGGTGACATCGAAGGTCTGATGAAATTTGCTCTATCAGCTCCTCCAACTGCTTCTTCAGCTCACCCAGCTCATTATCGCTCATGCGATAAGCAGCTCGTACCGTTGGAGTTGCTCCCGGAACTAGATCAATTTTGTGGTCGATGTCCCGCTTCGGTGGTAAACCCTTTGGCCGCTCAGCAGGAAATACGTCGCTACAGCTGTCCAACACTCCTTTGATGCCTTCCGACAGCTCTGTTGCAGGTGCTTTCTGCTGCTCGTCCTCTTGTTTCTTTGTCTCCGCTACCAGCACTTCCACCTCTGCAGCTGCTTCCTTCTGCCGCACGCACACAAGGTACACTTGTTTCCCCTTGCGCTGACAGCGCTTCAGCTGCACGTAACTCAACTGTAGTACCTTGCCTTCCGTGGAGTCCTTCTCCTCTGCCCACAACGGTAAAATGATTCGCTCTCCGCATTTCTTCACTTTCACCTGGTTGCGCACCCAATCCACAGAAGGATTCCACCGGTGCAGCTAGTCACGCCACAAAATGGCGTTGGAAGTGTCCATCGGGCACGTGCAAAAGATCACATCGTACGTCAGCTTGCCCAGATGGATCTTCAGAGGCTTCAGAGGCAGTCCGCACTCCAGCTCCCCTTGTACCAACTTGGCCGTAGTTGGCTTCCCGGGTAGTTGTGCAAGCCCCAACCTCTTTGCAAGCTCGTCGCTGAAGAATGAGTGCGACGCCCCGCAATCCAGCAATGCTTTAATCTGCAGGCGAGTCTGGGGCCCCTCGTCGTCCGCAGAACCAGCCGATAATGTTTCGGCTTTGAAGAGGATCCCCGGAACGCTCCCGCTTCCTATGCTCCACAGCAATACACTCGGTAGCTCCCTAGTTGTCGAAGGACTTTCGGGGCTGGTGTTTGCTGATGCGGATGAAGTTTTCCCAGCAGATGGCCGTCCGCCACTCACTACTGGTTGCCGTTTTCCTGCTGCTTCTTCTTGCAGTCCTTCTTCTGGTGCCCAGGCTTCCCGCAGATCCAACAGTTCCCAGCACGCGGCTTGCTCTGCTGCTGGCCTCCTTCCACTACGTCGATCTCCATGGGGTCAGCTTGTTGTTGCTGTGCTCGACGCTGAAAATTGTCTTGCTTCTCACGAAAACCCCCTCGATGGTAGCGTAGCATGTCAACGCGCTCAGCAGTGGCTAGCATCGCCTGGAACTCCGTGATGCCACTTAGTGCCAGCGTGTGCTGAATTTCTTCCTTCAAGCCGTCGTGGTATTTGTCTGCCATCTCCGGCTCGCTCATGTGGTCGATCTCCGAGCACAACGCCAAGAAACGGATAGTGTACTCCGTCACCGAGCCGATCTGGCTCAGCTGCTTAAGATTGTTGCGTGCGACCATGGAGGCATTCACAAGATCGAAGCGATCTCTGATGGCTTGCTCGAACTGTTCCCATGTCGTCGACACGCGAGTTTCAGCTTGCACCGCGCGTGGCTGCCACAACACGGCATGATGCAAAGGTGCGTTCCCACCTCCACCTCGAGTGGCCAGCATATTCAGCTGCCTCCACCACTCCAATGCTGCTTTGCGTAGCAGTGTCACCGCAAATGACACACGCACAGCATCGTCCTCTAGAGGGTGATCCAAAGCCCCAAAACAGCTGTTCATTGCGAACAACCAA
Source organism: Penium margaritaceum (assembly GCA_023375785.1). Lineage (NCBI taxonomy): Eukaryota > Viridiplantae > Streptophyta > Zygnematophyceae > Desmidiales > Peniaceae > Penium > Penium margaritaceum. The sequence continues at coordinate 9,016 of SZWC01030190.1, read as the reverse complement.
GTCCGAACGCCCGCTCCCTTGACAGAGGGATTGATCACTTCCGGAGCCTTTGGCTTTGGTCTCGGCGGACTCCTTGACCGGGCCGCCCCAACCTGCCCAGCGCCAGTCCCGTCCCGCAAGTCAGCCATCTGCCGACTGAGCCGCTCGTTCTCCAGCTTGAGGGCTCCCAGCTGCTCTACGATCTACTGCAGGGCCTGCCCCATGGCTCTTGATGAATTTTAGCCGTTGGAGATCCTTTGAAAACAATTGGTAGCGTTTCAACAGCAATCGAAAAATTTGCCGGCAGCAATTCGACACTCCGGGAAAAAATCTGTCGTCTTCGAAGTGTGTGGGAGTCACCCGTCGTCTCCCGCACGCGCACGGTAGGCCGTGTGGATGCTCTGGAAATGTTGAAAACTTTTCCAAAGGTTGGCTCGTGCGTTGGCTTCGAATTCTGGTCCAGCAGTCTCCCTCTCGATCAGCCTCGATGTTGTCCGGCGTAGTCCGTGCCTTCGCTCCTTGAGGTTTCGCGAGCTACGGCAGCGCTTCCGCCTAACGCGTGGCTCTCGCTCTGATACCAGATGTGAGAGTAGGTGCTCTCTGGAGATTTAGCCTTGGTGTGTGGAGAGCATAGTCGCAGCGCAAAGATAGACTTGGAGATTTCTGGAAGCCAGAGCTGGAAAATACAGATTCATGACAATGAGCAATGTACAGGGTATTTGTACTCTTCGGCCGGCTACTCTAGCCTTAGCCTACTGGTCTCCTTGCTTGCTGTAGCAAGCTACGTGCTCCTGTACATGGTGTCGTACTTACACCTGAACTCGGTGCCCTACTTGCACCTAGTGCCTTGTGCGAGAAGTCCCCGGCTGTCGATCGTTGAGATCGACGGTCGATCTTGTCTCTCGGCGAGCCGCCTCGTTGCTCCCGTATGCCTCTCGGTGGTGGGTGCGGTCGCCTTGTTGGACACGCCACCGGAAAACTGCGACCGTTGCACGGTCGTAGTCACCGGTTTTACTGCTGCCGTTGACCGCATTCGTTGCCGGGGCCGTCCATCAAAACGACCCCTCGGCGGGTAGCGTCGCCGTTACGCTACCCGTCGAGAGGGGGAAAGCCACCCCCGTGTGGCGTGTTCGGAACGCCGCGTGGGGGTTTGTGTGAAACAGGGCCTTAGCGCCGGCGTGAACTCCACGCCGGTGCTCGCTCGCGCGTCTGCTCCTCCTCCTCCTCGTTGCATCTGCGGTCGAGCGGAGGTGAGCTCGACCGCGACCTGGATTTCGGAAAATCGGAAAATGGCCCAGATGCCTCCAAATCTCGGGACAGACCCCAAGTATGCCAGAGAAAAGGGGTACCCCGTTAAACGAGGGCTGCGTAGATGAAGGGAACAGGGACGCCGACGGCTGCGGCTGATGCTACTAAGCAGTTTTCGCTGGCGGGGCCGGTGAGGCTGTCGGAAGGTGGAGTTGCTAGATGAGGTCGGGGTGTCATGGCCAACGACAGTGACGGCGGCAGAGGCGAGACGGCGCTCCCGCTGGCGAGACATGGTGGCAATGGCACGCCCCTCATCCGTGGGCAGCGGGCACGTGTACCACCCGTGCCGGGACTGGCCACAACTGTGGCAGACTGAGCCACCACCGCTGGACCCAGTCGACTGTTGCGGCTGCTACTGCTGCTGACCCTTGCCCTTCTTGCTCCGGCGTTTCTTCTTCCCTGACAATGAAGAGCTGGTTGAGGTAGCTGCTGCGAGGGAAGCAACGGCCACGGAGGCCACAATAGGGGAAGCTAGAGCCTCTGTGCGCTGAGGGCGGGACTCCAGGCAAGCTTCCTTTATCCGGAGGAAGAGCTCGTATGCCCAGGGCATGAGGGTACCTTGGGCCGCCATGGTGGAGAGGACGTCCCGAAGGAAAGCACGAAGACGTCCGCGTACGCGTGATTGGCATTGCGCTTGATGGTGAGGAGCGCGGCCACAGGGGGTGGAGCAAAGGTGCCGAGGCGACGAAGGATGTCTTCAGCCGGCTGCCAATAAGAGGTGACTGTCTCGGTCTCCCCCATGTGGAGGGAGTTGAACTCCCGCAGCAGGTAGCTGGTCTCCGCCTCACTAGATAGGCGATGGAGGCATGTGATATCGTGCCATGCGGCTGCAGGGTCTAGGACGTTACTTGCGGTGAAATCGCCATGAAAGGGCTCTAAGGCCAGGCAGGAAGCCGCAGGAGCGACAGGGACGAGGGCGTGGATGGTATGACCAGCATCATAAAGCTGGTCGGCCTGGGTGGAGCCGTACGGAAGAGTCTAGTACACCCACAGACCCTCACCCTGCGCCCAGATGTGGAAGCTCAGCTCCCAGCTTCGGAACTGCTCGCCGGCCTGAAGCGGCGGAGGCGGCGTCTCAAAGTCCTTTTGCTTGCAGCCGGCGTCCAGATTGGGATCAAGGATAGAGGTCACTGTCTGCCGCTAGCGCTGATTCTACTGATGCGCCAGGAAATGCGTGGCGGCGGACACAGCAAGGCTAGCGTGCCCAAGAGGAATGAACGGCAGCGGAGCACTGTTGGTCGTCCGTGAGGCCAGTGGCTGTAGTGATACAAGCTGTTGCGTCAGAGGAGCGAGCTGTTGCTGAATGACATCTAAGGGATCAAGGGTGTCGGTGATGACGCTTGTTGGTTGCTGCTACTCCTGAACCTGCTTTTGTTGCCGCTGCTGGTGCTGATACTGCCGCTGCTGCTACTGCTACTACTACTGCTGCTGCTACTGCAACTGTTGTAGCTGTTGCAAGAATAGGGGGGAGTACCACCCCTGGGGGTCCCCCCAATTGAGAAGGACCCCTCAGTACTGGGGCTGTTAGCCATGGTTTTGGTGCCCCATCTCTTGGTCTTTTTTTGTTGCTTTGTGTGCTACTCATGTCAATAGTGACGTCAACCCAAGACGGCTGGCGTCAGCAACTCCTGTGGCGTGATCTACTACTGCTGCTTGTACAAGGTTTCTTCCCCACCCCCCAGCAGCGTCGCGGCTGGTGTGGCAGTAGCAACTGTTGCTCTTGTAGCTACTACTGTGACTGTAGCAACTGCTGCTGCTGATGCTACTCCGGCTGCTGCTCCTATAGCTGTTGCTGGTGCTGCTCGTGCTGCTGTTGCATGCTACTGAAGCTGTTGTGGTTGTTGCAACAGCTATGGCAGGTACTGTTGGGGTGGCAGAATTTTTTGCTAGTCCTTTTCTTTCCTTTTGTTTTTTTTTCCTTTTTGTCTACCACAGCGAGCCTCGCCGCTCGCTGTGGGTAGTGGGCTGCGAGCAGCAAGCTCGTTTGCTTGCATCCCATTGCTCTTAGTGAGTTGTGGGCTGCGAGGAGCAGCAGCTGCTGCTCGCTGCTGCCGGCTGGTGCTCGTTGCTGCTGCTGCTGCTTGCTGTTGTAGCTGTTGCACCTTGTTTCTGCTACTACTCGCTGCTGCTACTACTACTCGCAGTCGCTGCTGCTACTACTAGCCGCCGCTGTTGCTTGCTGCTACAGGCTGCTACTACTGCTGCGATGTGCTACAAGCTGCTGCTACTGCCAGCTGTTGCTGCTGCTGTTGCTCCGAACTGCTGCTGTTGCTACTAGCTGCTACTGCTTCCGGCTGTTGCTGTTGCACACACTTGCTACTGGCTGCTGCTTCCAGTGCTTGCTACAATTTGCCTGTCGCTGCTGCTGCTGCAGGCTGCTGCTGCTGCTCACTGGTGCCAGTCACTGCACTTGGGTGACGTTGCCGCGTGCGTCGTGGCCCGCAGGTGTCGGACGCGGCCTGCCGCTCACCTCCTCCCATCACGTGTGGGGGTCAATGCTGCTGAAAAAAATCCGGCAGCATTTTCCCTAGCCTAGTGGCCATGGGAAATAATCTGACGCCACCACCAGGCGGGTCAATACTATCGAAAACAATCGGGCAGCATTTCCCTTGCACTAGCGCGTATGGGGGTCCACGGGCGTTGTCAGGGACCTGTACGTCAGTCTTCTCTTGCTGTTGCTACGCTCTGGCTCTTACACCAAGAAAGGAAAACTAGGCAGCAGGTTGGGGCAGCAACGTTGTTGATGCAGCGTGAGGGCTTCCACGCTCGTTGCTGGTCTGCTGCCCCCTTAGTCTACTGCTCTAGAGACTAGGTCTGGAAGCTCTGGGTTTGTTACTCAGAAATGCACGCGCCACTGTTAGCGCGAGAAAGCAGCTGAAAACTGAAAGTGGCTGATTAGGAATGAAGAATGAGCAACAATGGGAGACCCCTCCAAGTTCTAGCTCCCCCCCACTAGTGTAGAACTTGTTACTCAGCTAACCAGCCAATCAG
>SZWC01030188.1:0-13039 GCA_023375785.1 Penium margaritaceum | reverse complement strand
GGCGACCTGGACAAGGAGGTCTACATGGAGGTGCCGGAGGGGGTGGACGCGCCGCCGGGGAAGGTGTGCCGGCTTCGCAAGGCGCTCTACGGGCTGAAGCAAGTGCCACTCATGTGGTACCTGAAAATGGACGGCTTCATGGCCGAGCTTGGCTTCAAGCGCTGCGAGGCCGATCACAGCGTGTACGTGCGGAAGCAGCCGGGGTTGCACCAGATCGTGGCACTCTACGTGGATGATCTCATCCTCGTGTCGTCGGACATGGAGGAGCTGGTGAACCTGAAGCGGCAACTGGGCGGTCGGTTCAAAATGACCGACATGGGCGAGCTCGAGTACTACCTCGGCGTCACCATCAAGAGGGACCGCAAGGCACGCACGCTCGAGATGGGGCAGGCAAAGTATGTGCAAGAGGTGCTCCGCCGCTACAACATGGAGGAGTGCAACCCCATCGGCACACCCATGACCACCATGTGTGAGCTGAGCTGGAGCATGGGCCCGAGCACGGACGAGGAGAAGGAGGAGATGGCAGGTGTGCCATACCAGTCCGCAGTGGGGAGCATTATGTACGCCATGGTGGCGACGCGGCCCGACCTGGCCTTCGCGGAGGGCCAAGTGAGCCGCTACGTTGCTGACCCCGGGCCGCTGCATTGGCAAGCGGTGAAGCGGATCCTCCGCTATCTCAAGGTGACAAAACAGTCGCGGCTCGTGTTTGGAGGGGGAGCATGTGACGACTCCCTCGAGTTGGTCGGCTACTCGGATGCCGACTGGACTGGTGATGTGGATGACAGAAAATCAACTTCGGGGTACGTGTTCGTGCTTGGTGGTGCGGCAGTTTCATGGGCAAGCAGGAAGCAGGACTGCGTGGCGCTGTCCAGCACCAAAGCAGAGTACATCGCGCTCGCGGAAGCCGCAAAGGAGGCGGTGTGGCTGAGGCGGCTGCTAAAGGAGATCGGCATACCGCAAAGGAAGCCGACGGTACTCAACGTTGACAACATGAGTGCCATCAGCCTTACCCAGAACCCAGTGCTGCATAGGAGGACCAAGCACATCGAGATCCATCATCACTACGCGCGGGACTTGGTGGCGAAGGGAGATGCGGCTATTGTGCATTGTGGCACCAAGCGCATGCTCGCCGATGCCATGACCAAGGCACAGCCCAAGGACAGGCACGACGCGAGCTGCATGGAGCTCGGTCTGTGCTGTGAAGTTTAAAATGCTACAGGTTCCAAGGACAGGGCATCAAGGCTGCGGTACAAGGGGGAGATTGTTGACATGGTGTGCCCCTTGCCATGAGTGCCGTTTAGTGTACTCCCTGGTTCGACCACTGAGGTGTGGTCGAACACCTGATCTGACTTTAGATTTGGATTCCTTGGATTTTTTCCATGCAGGATCGAGCTTTGAATTGCTCGATTTGAGTGAGTATTCAGAAAGTTAGCCTAGCCCAAAAATCGGGTGTTTGGGGGGTGGAATCTGGTACCCGCCATGGGTGGCGGGATAATCCACCACCAGTGATCCGAGTTCGTCCCCAACGACCTCCAAATGCACCAGGGGCATGAATGAGGTGACCATAAGGACCTCCTTGACCAGGATGAACTTCTCCTTGACTTCTGGNAGGCGCTTCGACGGGTCATCGTCGAAGCGCCTCCCGTTGCCTAGCGTGCAAGGCAAGGTGGGCGGCTCCACCAAGGGTTACTTCGACGGCCGTAGCAGGGGCTCTACTGCTCCGTGTTGGGCGTGTTTGGATGCGTTGGAAAGCTTAGATCACAGGCTATAAGGATCTGATGTAATCTCACTATGCTAAGTAACAAAATCGTGTTTCGATTCAGTTCTACTGAATGCGACGTGTTCTGCCCACTCACATCCGTGATCCTTGTGCTCCACACTCTTCACCATTGGTGTCCCTTGGTTGCCTCAAACCTTGGTAGCGTGAACCAGTGAGAGCTAGGCATCCTTGAGGGTGCCTCCACACCCACTAGAGCCAACAGAAGAGAGTGGTTGCGATGGAGGAAGTCAGGCAGCGGGCAGGTCCACTTGACCGCTGATGTCAGGAGAGTGACGGCTTGTTCCCCAGTTGGCTCGGAAGTGGGAGCAGGAAGACTGGTGGTGTCCAATATCCTGACGGCGACAGTTTTGACTACAACCGTTGACGAGACGAGGCGGCGATGCGAGAGGGCGGCTCAAGATGATAGACGAGGGCGGACTGAGGATGACAGCGAGGAAGGAGCAGATGAAGCTGATGAGGCGGGATGAAGTAGGAGGAAGTGCAGGCAAAGGCAGATGAGGGACAGCGGGTAGCAGATGGCAGGCGGCGACTTGAGAGTTGCTTGCGGCTGATGTGGGCGACAGGTCACCGGTTGTTGGCCACGGGCGCGGAGATGGGCGCCGGGCTTCCTTGGGATGACAAGGCGTTTCTTCAGCGTGGAGAACTTGTCAGACAGAGCTGCTGATGTCAGCTGCTGGCAAAGCGGCGCGACGTGGGACGAAGGTAGCGGCGGCAGAGGATTGCAGGAGAAAGCGATGACGCGAAGATGGCGGCAGAGCGATGACGTAGTTACGGGACACTAGGTGATGTTGCCTGATGCTTTGATCCCATGACAGGAGAATGCACACGCGAGAACGGCAGTAGCAGAAGTAGGCAGAAGCGTCAGGTTATGCAAGCGTATGTCAGCAGAGTGACGTAGGAGAGAGCGGTCCGAGGAGTTAGTCGCGAAGGCTGATAGAGGCTGAGACGCGAGGTAGCTGAGATAGACGGGTTGATGTGAGAGAGAGAGCTGACGAGATGAGTGACGGTTGGCGGAGTAGGAGAGCTGAGCAAAGGAGCGAGAGTGACAGAGCGAAGCGTTGAGAGAGGCTGGCGAAGACAAGGAGTACGAGGAGCGAGCAGAGCGAAGACACGGCGGCGAAGTCGCGGAACCAAAGGGGAACAAGATGGGCAGAACTGTTCTGGTTAACTCGAGGGAATGAACATCCTCGGTCATAAAAGCACAGAACAGGACAAGTGAGCAGAGCAACGGCTTCTTTCCGCTAGCCGGACGCGGGTGACAGATGTCATGTTATTAGGGGATAGCTTGTCTGTTGGTCGAACGGTCATGTACCGTTCAGCCATTGGTCAAGTTGGTTCGGTAATGGTCCGACCCGTTCTTGAGAGCTCGGGGCTGTGCCGAGAGATGATCCTTCTCACTGCCAGGTTTATATTTCTGACTCCCCCCTTGAAACTGGCGGGGAGAAGGATTATGGCCTGTGTGTATACTTGCGCTTGTCATCCTTTGTGGGAGGATGCACTCGACATGCAAGAAGAAAGGTGTGCAACATGGTGCTCAGATTGTCTGGGTGGCTAGCAAGCGTGTCGTGCCAACTGACGTCAGTGATTGTCCTGAGTGCTCCACGGACTTGGCGGTTGACATCTGCATACCTGATACTCCATGCAGTGTCTGTGATCGGCTGACCAACATAGAGAGGAGGGCCGAGGAGAGCATCCGTGATCCCAAATCCATGGAGAAACTCAAGAAAGAGTAGCGCAAGAACGTCAGCAACCCAGAGGTCCACGGTGCCTGATCTTTCTTCAACAGTGAAGGCAGGGGAACACTGATGCGTCCTGTTAGTGGAGGAAGAACGTTTCGCTGGTTGAAACTGTAGCCAATCCAGTTCTTCCACCACGCCTTCTTGCAGATGTTGTGCCAAAAGAGTGGACATGTGCGAGCATCCTGTAGTAGATGATGATAAGAAGGATGCAGGAGAGGTTGAAGGTATGTGCACACAATGTGGAGATTCTGGTGATATGTGGCCGTGTGTGGTTGGGGGAAGGGGTTTTGGTCGTATATGCCGAGCAGGAGTGCATCAGCGAAGTACTCAGTGAGTATGACCCATTCCCTGGCGTGCAGTAGTGTTGCTTCTTTCCATGTCGTGGCATTCTTGCCGTATTCAGCCAGGATGGGTACATGAGGTCTTCGACGAGCCATGGATAGGTACGGAGAAGGAAGGAGGAAGAAACAGGTGTGAAGATATCGGTGTGGTTGAGAGATCGATGTAGCCAGGTAACTTCTTTGAGCGATGAGGTGGGCGTATGATGGAGGAAGGATGCTGCGTGAAGAAATAGAAGTAGGGCTAGAAATTTGTGCCCTGAGGAGGGTTCGGCGTTGGCGTAGGTCATAGCAGAGCAGGCGATGCGATCGGGCGGATCTTTGTGTCGAGATGATGCAGATGGCGAGGAGCGATTGATGATGGAGTGGGCACATCGGCAAAACCTCGTGCGCAATGGATGTTTTCAGCGTGGACGTAGGCCGTCGCGGAACAGGCAATACAACCAGACGGATCCTTGTGCCGGCTGAAGCGGAGGCAGATGATGGCGGAGGAACGATGGATGATGGAGTGGGCGCAGGGGTGAGACCACGTGCGCAATGGATGTTTTTGGCGTGGGCGCAGGCCGTCGCGGAACAGGCGATACGACCGGGCGGATCCTTGTGCCGGGCAAATCGGAGGTAGATGATGACGGAGGAACGATGGATGATGGAGTGGGTGCAGGGGTGAGACCACGTACACAATGGAAATAGGGGAGTAGGATGCGGCAAGGGGAAGGCAGGTGCCAACGTGCCACGAGAAATCTGCTTCTGGCGTGGGTGCAGCCCGCTACGGAAGCGGGCAGCTAGCTCGTGCAGATCCTAGTGCCGTTCATAGATGCTGATGATTGTTGATGATGGAGGCTGTTGATAATGACTGAGTGGGCGTAGAGGCAAACCGCGTGCGCTGAAGGAAGTTTCGGGGTGGGCGCAGGTCGTCGCGGAAAAGGCGATGCGACTGGGCGGATCCTTGTGCCGAGCTGGAAGCGATGGCTGAAGCTGAGGAGGCAATCGATTGATGAGTGGGTGCAGGGGCGGAACCACGTGCGTGAAGAGATGCTACTGATGAAGATGATGGATGCGAAGGCGGCGTAGAGGATGCTGATGAAGAGGAGGCAGGAACGAGCGGCTGATGGAACGGAGGAGGCTAGAGTGAGGCGGAGGAGAGATGATGAAGGTGAGTGAAGATGAGGGCCGAAGGTTGATGACGATATAGAAGACGAGACACAGGGAGCGACTCGAGCGGAGAGAGTTGAGATGAGACGCGACACGGCAGGTGGAGGGACAGCCACTTCTTCTTGCGTTCAGGAGAGTGACGGCTTGTTCCCCAGTTGGCTCGGAAATGGGAGCAGGAAGACTGGTGGTGTCCGATATCCTGTCAGCTGGAAGAGAGTGGTTGCGACGGAGGAAGTCAGGCAGCGGGCAGGTCCACTGGACCGCTAATGTCAGGAGAGTGACGGCTTGTTCCCCAGTTGGCTCGGAAGTGGGAGCAGGAAGACTGGTGGTGTCCAATATCCTAACGGCGGCAGTTTTGGCTGCAGCTATTGACGAGACGAGGCGGCGATGCGAGGGGGCGGCTTGAGATGATGGACGAGGACGGATTGAGGATGACTGCGAGGAAGGAGCAGATGAAGCTGATGAGGCGGGATGAAGTAGGAGGAAGTGCAGGTGAAGGCAGATGAGGGACAGCGGGTAGCAGATGGCAGATGGCGACTCGAGAGTTGCTTGCGGCTGATGTGGGCGACAGGTCACTGGTTGTTGGCCACGGGCGCGGAGATGGGCGCAGGGCTTCCTTGGGATGACAAGGCGTTTCTTCAGCGCGGAGAACGAGTCAGACAGAGCTGCTGATGTCAGCTGCTGGCAAAGCGGCGCAACGTGGGACGACGGTAGCGGCGGCAGAGGATTGCAGGAGAAAGTGATGACGGGAAGATGGCGGCAGAGCGATGACGTAGTTACGGGGCACTAGGTGATGTTGCCTGATGCTCTGATCCCATGACAGAAGAATGCAGACGCAAGAACGGCAGTAGCAGAAGTAGGGAGAAGCGTCAAGTTATGCAAGCGTACGTCAGCAGAGTGACGTAGGAGAGAGCGGTCCGAGGAGTTAGTCGCGAAGGCTGATAGAGGCTGAGACGCGAGGTAGCTGAGATAGCCGGGTTGATGTGAGAGAGAGAGCTGACGAGATGAGTGACGGTTGGCGGAGTAGGAGAGCTGAGCGAAGGAGCGAGAGTGACAGAGCGAAGCGTTGAGACAGGCTGGCAAAGACAAGGAGTACGAGGAGCGAGCAGAGTGAAGACACGGTGGCGAAGTCGTGGAACCAAAGGGGAACATGATGGGCAGAACTGTTCTGGTTAACTCGAGGGAATGAACATCCTCGGTCATAAAAGGACACACCAGGACAAGTGAGCAGAGCAACGGCTTCTTTCCGCTAGCCGAACGCGGGTGACAGATGTCACGTTATTAGGGAATAGCTTGTCCATTGGTCGAACGGTCATATACCGTTGAGCCATTGGTCAAGTTGGTTCGGTAATGGCCCGACCCGTTATTGAGAGCTCGGGGCTGTGCCGAGAGATGATCCTTCTCACCGCCAGGTTTATATTTCTGACTCCCTCCTTGAAACTGGCAGGGAGAAGGATTATGGCCTGTGTGTATTCTTGCGCTTTGCATCCTTTGTAGGAGGACGCACTCGACAGGCAAGAAGAAAGGTGTGCCACATGGTGCTCAGATTGTCTGATGGCTAGCAAGCGCGTCGTGCCGACTGACGTCAGTGATTGTCCTGAGTGCTCCACGGACTTGGCGGTTGACATGTGCATACCTGATACTCCATGCAGTGTCTGTGATCGGCTGACCAACATAGGGAGGATGGCCGAGGAGAGCATCCGTAATCCCAATTCCATGGAGAAACTCAAGAGAGAGTAGCGCAAGAACGTCAGCAACCCAGAGGTCCATGGTTTCTGATCTTTCTTCAACAGTGAAGGCAGGGGAACAGTGATGCGTCCTGTTAGTGGAGGAAGAACGTTTCACTGGTTGAAACTGTAGCCAATCCAGTTCTTCCACCACGCCTTCTTGCAGATGTTGTGCCAAATGAGTGGACCTCTGCGAGCCTCCAGTAGTAGATGATGATAAGAAGGATGCAGGAAAGGTTGAAGGTATGTGCACACAATCTAGAGAGTCTGGTGATATGTGGCCGTGTGTGGTCGGGGGAAGGGGTTTTGGTCGTATCTGCCGAGCAGGAGTGCATCGACGAAGTACTCAGTGAGTGTGACCCATTCCTTGGCGTGCAGTAGTGTTGCTTCTATCCATGTCGTGGCATTCTCGCCGTATTCAGCCAGGATGGGTACATGAGGTCTTCAACGAGCCATGGATAGGTACGGAGAAGGAAGGAGGAAGAAACAGGTGTGAAGATATCGGTGTGGTTGAGAGATCGATGTAGTCAGGTGACTTTTTTGAGCGATGAGGTGGGCGTATGATGGAGGAAGGATTCTGCGTGAAGAAATAGGAGTAGGGCTAAAACGTTTTGCCCTGAGGAGGGTTCGGCGTGGGCGTAGGTCATACCAGAGCAGGCGATGCGATCGGGCGGATCTTTGTGTCGAGATGATGCAGATGGCGAGGAGCGATTGATGATGGAGTGGGCGCAGGGGCGAAACCTCGTGCGCAATGGATGTTTTCGGCGTGGACGCAGGCCGTCGCGGAACAGGCGATACGACCGGGCGGATCCTTGTGCCGGGCGAAGCGGAGGCAGATGATGGCGGAGGAACGATGGATTATGGAGTGGGCGCAGGGGCGAGACCACATGCGCGATGGATATTTTCGGCGTGGACGCAGGCCGTCGCGGAACAGGCGATACGACCGGGCGGATCCTTGTACCGGACGAAGCGGAGGTAGATGATGGCGGAGGAACGATGGATGATGGAGTGGGCGCAGGGGCGAGACCACGTGCGCGATGGAAATAGGGGAGTAGAATGCGGCAAGGGGAAGGCAGGTGCCAACGCGCCACGAGAAATCTGCTTCTGGCGTGGGTGCACGCCGCTGCGGAAGCGGGCAGCTAGCTCGTGCAGATCATAGTGCCGTTCACAGATGCTGATTATTGCTGATGATGGAGGCTGATGATGATGACTGAGTGGGCACAGAGGCGAACTGCGTGCGCTGAAGGAAGTTTCAGCGTGGGCGCAGGTCGTCGCGGAAAAGGCGATGCGACCAGGTGGATCCTTGTGCCGAGCTGGAAGTAATGGCTGAAGCTGAGGAGGCAATCAATTGATGAGTGGGTGCAGGGGCGAAATCACGTGCGCGAAGAGATGCTACTGATGAAGATGATGGATGTGAAGGCGGCGTAGAGGATGCTGATGACAAGGAGAGAGGAACGAGCGGCTGATGGAACGGAGGAGGCTAGAGTGAGGCGGAGGAGAGATGATGAAAGCGAGTGAAGATGAGGGCCAAAGGCTGATGATGATGGAGAAGACGAGACACAGGGAGCGACTCGAGCGGAGAGAGTTGAGATGAGACGCAACGCGGCAGATGGAGCGACACAACCACTTCTTCTTGCGTTCAGGAGAGTGACGGCTTGTTCCCCAGTTGGCTCGGAAATGGGAGCAGGAAGGCTGGTGGTGTCCGATATCCTGTCAGCTGGAAGAGAGTGGTTGCGACGGAGGAAGTCAGGCAGCGGGCAGGTCCACTGGATCGCTGATGTCAGGAGAGTAACGGCTTGTTCCCCAGTTGGCTCGGAAGTGGGAGCAGGAAGACTGGTGGTGTCCAATATCCTGACGGCGGCAGTTTTGACTACAATTGTGGACGAGACGAGGCGGCGATGCGAGAGGGCGGCTCGAGATGATGGACAAGGGCGGACTAAGGATGACAGCGAGGAAGGAGTAGATGAAGCTGATGAGGCGGGATGAAGTAGGAGGAAGTGCAGGCGAAGGCAGATGAGGGACAGCGGGTAGCAGATGGCAGACAGCGACTTGAGAGTTGCATGCGACTGATGTGGGCGATAGGTCACCGGTTGTTGGCCACGGGCGCGGAGATGGGTGCAGGGCTTCCTTGGGATGACAAGGCGTTTCTTCAGCGTGGAGAACTTGTCAGACAAAGCTGCTGATGTCAGCTGCTGGCGAAGCGGCGCGACGTGGGACAAAGGTAGCGGCAGCAGAGGATTGTAGGAGAAAGTGATGACGGGAAGATGGCGGCAGAGTGATGACGTAGTTACGGGGCACTAGGTGATGTTGCCTGATGCTCTGATCCCATGACAGAGGAATGCAGACGCGAGAACGGCAGTAGCAGAAGTAGGCAGAAGTGTCAGGTTATGCAAGCGTACGTCAGTAGAGTGACGTAGGAGAGAGCGATCCGAGGAGTGAGTCAGGGAGGCTGATAGAGGCTGAGATGCGAGGTAGCTGAGATAGACGGGTTGATGAGAGCTGACGAGATGAGTGACGGTTGGCGGAGTAGGAGAGCTGAGCGAAGGAGCAAGAGTGACAGAGCGAAGCGTTGAGAGAGGCTGGCGAAGAAAAGGAGTACAAGGAGCGAGCAGAGCGAAGACACGGCGGGAAAGTTGCGGAACCATAGGGGAACAGGATGGGCAGAACTGTTCTGGTTAACTCGAGGGAATGAACATCCTCGGTCATAAAAGGACAGAACAGGACAAGTGAGCAGAGCAACGGCTTCTTTCCGCTAGCCGGACGCAGGTGACAGATGTCACGTTATTATGGGATAGCTTGTCCGTTGGTCGAACGGTCATATACCGTTGAGCCATTGGTCAAGTTGGTTCGGTAATGGTCCGACGCATTATTGAGAGCTTGGGGCTGTGCCGAGAGATGATCCTTCTCACTGCGAGGTTTATATTTCTGACTCCCCCCTTGAAACTGGCAGGGAGAAGGGTTATGGCCTGTGTGTATACTTGCGCTTGTCATCCTTTGTGGGAGGACGCACTCGACATGCAAGAAGAAAGGTGTGCAACATGGTGCTCAGATTGTCTGTGTGGCTAGCAAGCGTGTCGTGCCGACTGATGTCAGTGATTGTCTTGAGTACTCCACAGACTTGGCGGTTGATATCCGCATACCTGATACTCCATGCAGTGTCTGTGATCGGCTGACCAACATAGAGAGGAGGGCCAAGGAGAGCATCTGTGATCCCAAATCCATGGAGAAACTCAGGAAAGAGTAACGCAAGAACGTCAGCAACCCAGAGGTCCACGGTGCCTGATCTTTCTTCAACAGTGAAGGCAGGGGAACACTGATGCGTCCTGTTAGTGGAGGAAGAACGTTTTGCTGGTTGAAACTGTAGCCAATCCAGTTCTTCCACCACGCCTTCTTGCAGATGTTGTGCCAAAAGAGTGGACCTATGCGAGCATCCTGTACTAGATGATGATAAGAAGGATGCAGGAGAGGTTGAAGGTATGTGCATACAATCTGGAGAGTCTGGTGATATGTGGCCGTGTGTGGTCGGGGGAAGGGGTTTTGGTCGTATCTGCCGAGCAGGAGTGCATCGGCGAAGTACTCAGTGAGTGTGACCCATTCCCTGGCGTGCAGTAGTGTTGCTTCTATCCATGTCGTGGCATTCTTGCTGTATTCAGCCAGGATGGGTACATGAGGTCTTCAACGAGCCATGGATAGGTACGGAGAAGGAAGGAGGAAGAAACAGGTGTGAAGATATCGGTGTGGTTGAGAGATCGATGTAGCCAGGTGACTTCTTTGAGCGATGAGGTGGGCGTATGATGGAGGAAGGATGCTGCGTGAAGAAATAGGAGTAGGGCTCAAAATTTGTGCCCTAAGGAGGGTTCGGCGTGGGCGTAGGTCATAGCAGAGCAGGCGATGCGATCGGGCGGATCTTTGTGTCGAGATGATGCAGATGGCGAGGAGCGATTGATGATGGAGTGGGCACAGGGGCATAACCTCGTGCGCAATGGATCTTTTCGGCGTGGACGCAGGCCGTCGCGGAACAGGCGATACGACCGGACGGATCCTTGTGCCGGACGAAGCGGAGGCAGATGATGACGGAGGAACGATGGATGATGGAGTGGGCGCAGGGGCGAGACCACGTGCGCGATGGATGTTTTTGCATGGGCGCAGGCCGTCGCGGAACAGGCGATACGACCGGGCGGATCCTTGTGCCGAGCAAATCGGAGGTAGATGATGGTGGAGGAACGATGGATGATGGAGTGGGTGCAGGGGTGAGACCACGTGCGCAATGGAAATAGGGGAGTAGAATGTGGCAAGGGGAAGGCAGGTGCCAACGCGCCACGAGAAATCGGCTTCTGGCGTGGGTGCAGGCCGCTGCGGAAGCGGGCCGCTAGCTCGTGCAGATCCTAGTGTCGTTCACAGATGCTGATGATTGCTGATGATGGAGGCTGATGATGATGACTGAATGGGCGCAGGGGCGAACCGCGTGCGCTGAAGGAAGTTTCGACGTGGGCGCAGGTCGTCGCGGAAAAGGCGATGCGACCGGGCGGATCCTTGTGCCGAGCTGGAAGCGATGGCTGAAGCTGAGGAGGCAATCGATTGATGAGTGGGTGCAGGGGCGGAACCACGTGCGCGAAGAGATGCTACTGATGAAGATGATGGATGCGAAGGCAGCGTGGAGGATGTTGATGACGAGGAGGCAGGAACGAGCGGCTGATGGAACGGAGGAGGCTAGAGTGAGCCGGAGGAGAGATGATGAAGGTGAGTGAAGATGAGGGCCAAAGGCTGATGATGATGGAGAAGACGAGACACAGGGAGCGACTCGAGCGGAGAGAGTTGAGATGAGACGCGGCGCGGCAGGTGGAGCGACACAACCACTTCTTCTTGCGTTCAGGAGAGTGACGGCTTGTTCCCCAGTTGGCTCGGAAATGGGAGCAGGAAGACTGGTGGTGTCCGATATCCTGTCAGCTGGAAGAGAGTGGTTGCGACGGATGAAGTCAGGCAGCGGGCAGGTCCACTGGACCGCTGATGTCAGGAGAGTGACGGCTTGTTCCCCAGTTGGCTCGGAAGTGGGAGCAGGAAGACTGGTGGTGTCCAATATCCTAACGGCGGCAGTTTTGGCTACAGCTGTTGACGAGACGAGGCGGCGATGCAAGGGGGCGGCTCGAGATGATGGACGAGGACGGACTGAGGATGACAGCGAGGAAGGAGCAGATGAAGCTGATGAGGCGGGATGAAGTAGGAGGAAGTGCAGGCGAAGGCAGATGAGGGACAGCGGGTAGCAGATGGCAGACGGCGACTCGAGAGTTGCTTGCGGCTGATGTGGGCGACAGGTCACCGGTTGTTGGCCACGGGCGCGGAGATGGGCGCAGGGCTTCTTTGGGATGACAAGGCGTTTCTTCAGCGCGGAGAACTTGTCAGACAGAGCTGCTGATGTCAGCTGCTGGTGAAACGGTGTGACGTGGGACGACGGTAGCGGCGGCAGAGGATTGCAGGAGAAAGTGATGACGGGAAGATGGCGGCAGAGCGATGACGTAGTTACGTGGCACTAGGTGATGTTGCGTGATGCTCTGATCCCATGTCAGAAGAATGTAGACGTGAGAACGGCAGTAGCAGAAGTAGGCAGAAGCGTCAGGTTATGCAAGCGTACGTCAGCAGAGTGAGGTAGGAGAGAGCGGTCCGAGGAGTTAGTCACGGAGGCTGATAGAGGCTGAGACGGGAGGTAGCTGAGATAGACGGATTGATGTGAGAGAGAGAGCTGACGAGATGAGTGACGGTTGGCGGAGTAAGAGAGCTGAGCGAAGAAGCAAGAGTGACAGAGGCTAGCGAAGACAATGAGTACGAGGAGCGAGCAGAGCGAAGACACGGCGGTGAAGCCGCGGAACCAAAGGGGAACAGGATGGGCAGAACTGTTCTGATTAACTCGAGGGAATGAACATCCTTGGTCATAAAAGGACAGAACAGGATAAGTGAGCAGAGCAACGGCTTCTTTCCGCTAGCCGGACGCGGGTGACAGATGTCACGTTATTAGGGGATAGATTGTCCGTTGGTCGAACGGTCATATACCGTTGAGCCATTGGTCAAGTTGGTTCGGTAATGGTCCGACCCGTTATTGAGAGCTCGGGGCTGTGCCGAGAGATGATCCTTCTCACTGCAAGGTTTATGTTTCTGACAGTGCGAACTGGTTGCGGAGTGGTGCGAACTGGTTGCGGAGTGGTGCGATCTGGTTGCGGAGTGGTGGGATCTGGTTGCGGAGCGGTGTGAACTGGTTGCGGAGTGGTGTGAACTGGTTGCGGAGTGGTGCGAACTGGTTGTGCAGTGGTG
>SZWC01030186.1:5293-17983 GCA_023375785.1 Penium margaritaceum | reverse complement strand
GTCCGTCTCTCTCTCTCTCTCTCTCTCTCTCTCTCTCCCTCTGTGGATTCTGGAGAGATCATCAATAGAGAGGCTTCTCTTTAGTTTCATGTTTTGCTCCGACACCGACTTGATGTGCTCGACACCAAGTCGGCGCTGTCGGTAGCGTCGGACAGCGTCGACAGTCGTCAACGAAGTCTGCACGCTCTAGTGGCGCTTGACCTGGCTGTCCAGGACCGTCTTTTTTTTTCTTTCTTTTCTTCCGTCAGGGCGCCTACCTGACGGCGCTTCTCTCACTGCACCTCCCTGCCGGCCTGTCCCTATGCTGGCCTCCCCGCCAGTCCGCTGCCGGCTGCTGCCCGTCCTCACTGAATGCAAGCCCTCCTCCCGTCAGTTTGCGCGAACTGATGGGCGGGGGGCTCGCGTCTCACGGTCCGGAGTCCGAGGTGGGTGTGGCGCAAGAGCGGACATCCGCTCACAGCGGAAGTCCGCTGACGCGGAGTGACCTGCGCGTCACGTGTATTTCTTTTTTTTTTCCCTCCCGGGTAAGGGCTTCACCCTACCCCTTTTTTTCTCCCGAAGACCTGGTGTGGAAGGGATAAAGCTCACCAAAACAGGACTTCATTCACAGTGAACCTGACTTAAAGAAATGAAACTTATTTTACTACACCATTTCACTATTAGTCATCTCCATATCTGTGATTTATACATGCAAAAATGTATCACATTGTCACTTACTCCCTCCCCCCCCCCCCGCCACCGGCTTGGAGACTCCGAGTGGGATTCTCCAACCCGACTTGCCGATTGCCCGACTTCCCGACTTTCGTGGCAAGTCGGGGTTAAACATAGCTTTAGTTAGACATGTATTGTTCAATCCACCGGTTACCTCAGCTTTTTGGATCCTTTCCATGTAACCTGTTTGCTGTGGCTTAGCCACAAGCACCAGGCTCAACGATGCCGTCAGTGGCAGTCTGCTCCATTTCGCGGGGGGGGGTCCACGGCCGGCCAGCGGCCGTGTCAAGTTGCGACGATGACATTGGGCCATCGCTGGAAGGGCTGCATGTGGAGTTCTGCAGCCGTCCAATGGCAAAAACCTCCGTCTTGTGGTGTGCAATGTGACATGCGGGGTGCATGCAATGATGCACATCATCGGCGTCCACAAGATTGTTAATGGGCAACCAGTGCCCAACCTCCCTGCCAAGAGTTTTCCCCTACACGAACTTAGTGAAAGAGAGGCATGAAACCATTTTTACGCTTGAAGTGGACAACAGATTCGGACTCCTGTTGTTGTGGTGAGAGTGTCGCTTTCCTTATTCACACTTTTCCGAGCTGTCCTCCATTTCTGTCCTCCATGGAGAAAGGCTTAAAGTGTGCCTTAAGCTCTAAGGCTTAAGGCATGAGTACCGCCAACACTGCCCGCCATTCTTCCAGCCTCCTGTCATCTTTTCCTTCTCCAGCCGTACCCCCCCTCCCCCTCTCCGCCTGCATCCCTCCCTCATTCCCTCCCTCATTCCCTCCCTCATTCCCTCCCTGCCTCTCTCCCTCCATTACTCCCTGCCTCAAATTTGACCTGTTCTCTGACGTGGAAACAACCCAGAGGTCAGGAGCTTGACCTGGTTTATGTGGTTGCCTTGTGGAGAGTGTGGGTACTCTTGATCAGTCCACGGCAGAAAACCTCGCCTACCAGCATAACATTAGGCCTTGGCCAATGTGCCTCATGTCTGGCTTTCGTCGTCGCATGTCCTACCTGCTTCCCTCTCATTCTTGTTGGCTTCATTTTTCCTTCCCACCTCTTGCTGGTACCTCGCCCCTTTCTCTCCACCCCCTTCCAATTTCACCCCCTCCTGCCCTCCTGCTCCCACCCACCCCCTTTCATGCATTCTTCACCACCCCTGCTCTACCCTGCTTCGCTGTGTCTGTTTCCGTTCCTCCTGACACATCTCCCCTTTCCCTCCCTATCTCCCATTCCTCTCTTGAATAGCCTTCCCTACTTTCCTTGACTCATAACTCCTTCCTTTCTTGCGTCTCTTTTCTGCCGCCCCCTTTCCTCCTTCCCTCAACTTTCTTTCTTCCTCCACCTTAGCTCTACCATACTATTCCTGGAATGTGGAGGTCAGAATTGAAGGATTTGTTTTTTTTTTGGAAAATGCTTTTTTATAGCACATGATGGGAAGGATTCCAATGTCCTGCACGCCACCGCATACAAGATATGGTACAATCCACATCCACAAAAATGAGAACACAGGGTTAACGAGCAAGGCCGTGTGACCAGGACCGCTACACACGGGCTTCCACGGGCTCCACGAAGGAGAGGTCTGAGAGGGAAACCGGGCTCTGGAGCCACGGAGCTGGTGGAGGCTGCTGCAAATTATGGCGGAGCTCCAGATCCGGTCGGCCGTGGGCCACGCAAGCGCGGCGGATGACCGTGCACTGTCGCCGGACACCTGCAAGGTGTCATTTTGTAGTGCCCCTTGACCACTGCTGTACTTTGGACAAGTGTAGGCATGCACTGCTCCTTTGGAGTAAGTCCCCTACGTCCAGTCCTGATAGTCTAGCCGGTAGACGCCCTATGCGACAAGCCTGTGAAGCGCAATGGTTAGCGCTCCAGAGTTAGAGCCGCGAGGTCACGGCTTCGAACCCTGGTACGGGCAATTTTCTTTGTGACCCATAAGATGAGAGGAAGCTTCTAGGATGCTTCCAGTGGAGGTTGCCACTTGGCGGTCACAGGACGCATGACGTGGCGGACTAGTGAGGTGGCCCAGGATTGCCCTGGAAGTGGTCCTCCAAGGAGCCACTGCGCACACAATTCTAGAGCCGGCTGTAGGACTATAAGTACATGTCACTTGCATGTGATTAATCATCCACTTCTTACCCTTGAGACTTGTGCTGAAAACTAAGGCATAAGTTGGCCAACCAAGGGCAGATATAAAAGACTTGGGACAAGCTAAAAGGGGGAACCGAGAGGCCACGGAAGGGACAAGCTTTGTGAGCTGAACAGTGTGGAAACACCACTCCGTGGGTGATCTCTACCTTGGTTGAAATACCAAGGGCGGTCGGCGGTTTGCCTGTCGGCGCCGTTTACTCTAGACCGTGGCCAAGTGCGGAGTGACAAAGGGTTATGGGCCCACACTGATCAGTGACCATTGCAAACCCTCCGCTCACATAAGTGGCAGGTTCATCGGCATCCAAGACTCGCGGCGTTGAAGACTCAGCTCCATCTGCTCCATCGTCGGCCTACCTAGGCNAGGATGACGACGCCACCTACGACGCTCAGTCTTGAGCAGCTCAATGGTGGCATGACAAAGTTCACAGGGGCAAGTTCACAATTTCCCTTGTGGAAATGGCAGTTTGAGATTGTCATGAGAGTGCGCGGCTACTTGAAGATGTTTCTTGGATAAGAGATTGAACCACCAAAAGATGACCCTGGGCATGGAGCATGGAGCGCCAAAAACGAGCTGGCGCTAGCCATCCTTGTGACATCAGTGCATGAGTCACAGCATGCCCATCTCCACGGCATCATCCTCGCATCGAAGGCTTATGAAAAGCTTGCACGTGTGCACCAGTCAACGGCTCTGGCTAATCGTCTCTTCATCCTTCAAAAACTGATTGGAATGAGAGTGAGCGAGAGAGAGTCGATTCCGGCGTTCCTGCTGCAGTTTGAAGGTTTGCTGCAACAAGTGACCCAGATGAACTGGAAAATCGACACCAACATGCAGGCCATGATTCTCATCATGGCGCTACTTGAAAGCTGGGGTCCTCTGATCACCGTCTTGGGCGGTTGGAAGGAGGAAGAGCTGACGTATGAGGCAGTGTCCGAGTACGTACGCAATGAGGCCATGCGTCGCAGCGGCAGTGAGGCCAACATCTCAGCCTATGCCGCTCGGTATGATGGTCGCAGCAGCAACAACTCCTCTTCTGGTCATAGCAACAGCGGAAGCGGTGGCAATGGGGGAAAAGGCATGGGTGGCGGTGGAAAGGGTTGAAAGCGTCCTGGGAAGTGCCACAACTGTGGCAAGCCTGGGCACTGGGCACGGGAGTGTAGAGCTCCCAAGAAAGAAGACGGAGGCAAGGGTGGCAAGAACGAAGGCGGAGGAAAAGGCAAGAAAGACCTTACCAACATGATGGCTGAGAGCGTGCCCACGACCAAGGGAGCGGCGCTGCTCAAGCCAGGAGCGTTCGCGCTCGACTCTGGCACCGACCATCACTCCTCGAGGGAGAAGGCTAGCTTCGTCTCCATTGAACACACCGACCATCGCTTTCGGTGCGCAAATGGCGGTGTCGCCTACGCTAAGGGCAAGGGAGACAAGCTGATCAGCATCAGCGTCAATGGTGCAGAGAAAGATCTGAAACTGCAGAGTGTGGTCTACATGCCCACATTTGCAACAAACCTCTTGTCGGTCTCCAAAATCACGGACCACGACATGACGGTTGTCTTCACACAAGAGGAGGCTGTGATCGTCAAGAACAAGGACATCAAGATCTCCTACGCCAAAGATGACCTCGTCGCAGAGGTCCCAAGAGTCGACGGGCTCTACGTGCTGCAGACCAAGCCTGCAGAGAGCTCAGATGAGGGACATGCGGGTGCCGCCGAGACGATGGTGCAAACACCTGAGATTGCACGAGAGGCAGCCGCTGCGGCTGTCACCTCCACCAACACAGATGTTGAGCTGTGGCACAGGCGCTTTGGGCACGTAGCCGACAGCACGCTGCAGGTGATGCAGCAACAGCAGGTGGTTTGTGGGATGGAGGGTTGCAAGGCAAAGGACGAGGCTGGGTGTAAGAAGCTGTGTGAGCCATGCCTCCAAGGCAAGGCAAAGAGGAAGCGCTTCGAGCGCAATGGTCAGCGTGCAGCGGCCAACTTGGACCTGATCCACTCCGACGTGTGCGGACCATTCCGCACGCCTTCAAACGGAGGCAGCAAATACTTTCTGACCTTCATCGACGACCACAGCCGCAAGGTGTGGATCTACTTCCTCAAGGGAAAGGGAGAGGTCAAGGAGAAGCTGCAAGAGTTTGTCGCCATGGTGGAGCGGCAGACTGAGAAGAAGGTCAAGGCGCTGCGCAGTGACAACGGTGGTGAGTACGAGGCGTGCAAGGGTTGGTTGAACCAACACGGCATCAACCATCAGACCACGACGCCCTACACCCCACAGAGCAATGGCGTTGCCAAGCGCATGAACCAGACCATCCTCGGCATGACGCGAAGCATGCTCTTCGACGCCAAACTTCCACCTCGCTTCTGGGCGGAAGCTGCAAGGACGGAATGCTACCTCGTGAACCTTACCCCTGCAGCTGCACTTCGTAGGCGGGGCAAGAAGCAGCAAGAGAAGCAGCTCAAGACGCCACAGGAGGTGTGGTCGGGAAAGAAGCCAGATGCCTCACATCTGAAGGTGTTCGGCTGCACTGCCTGGGCAAAGGTCCAAGCAGGCGAAGGGAGTGGGAAGTTAGATGCTCGTGCCCGAAAGTGCGTCATGGTCGACTACGACACCGCACACAAGGCGTACAGGCTGTGGGACCAGACTGCTGGAAAGCTCATCCGAAGTCGAGACGTCGAGTTCGATGAGAGGACGCTTGGAAAGGGAGAGGTGTTAGATGCGGCCCACGCCCCCAAATCAGGAGAATGGGTCATGCTGCTTGAGTCAGGAGATCAAGCACCTGACAACTGGCAGATCGCGCCAGTGAATCAAGGGGGTGATTCTGCAAGGAGAGCGGCTGTGCAGGCTGACACAGCAACGGACTCCGACACTCAGTCTGAGTCGTCCGAGGCTTCAGAGTCTGACTCTGAGGCCAGTGGCTCTTCCTCTGACGAAGGATCACCAAAACAGCAGCAACAACAGCAGCAACAGCAGCAACAGCACCAGGAGCATGACAAC
Organism: Penium margaritaceum; assembly: GCA_023375785.1. NCBI lineage: Eukaryota > Viridiplantae > Streptophyta > Zygnematophyceae > Desmidiales > Peniaceae > Penium > Penium margaritaceum. The sequence continues at coordinate 12,131 of SZWC01030186.1, read as the reverse complement.
GACCCACCAGTAGGGACAATTCGGTGGAGCACGCGTCAAAAAAAAGTCACAAAACAGTACGATGCTAACAGCGGCACATGGACCGGACTCAGTTGGTCGTGCTTGGCTCAGGGAGAGCCCGTGACAGTGGCAGACGCTATGACCAGGCCGGATGCGGCCAAGTGGAAGGAGGCAGTGGACAGCGAGCTCGCGTCCATTGAAGAGAATGAGACATGGGTTCTGGTGGACAGGCCCCCAAACGCTCACGTGGTGGGGTCGAAATGGGTTCTTCGGAAGAAACTGAAGCAGGATGGCACAATCGACAAGTACAAGGCGGGAGTTGTGGCGAAGGGATTCTCCCAGCGTGCAGGCTCAGAGTACGAGGAGACCTTTGCGCCAGTCGTCACCTTCGCCTCCCTCAGATCCATGCTGGCCACTGCTGCTGCCAAAAACTTGGAGATCCACCAGATGGACGTCAAGACAGCTTTCCTTTACGGGAAGCTGGACAAAGAGGTGTTGATGGAGGTGCCTGAGGGAGTCAAGGCTCCAGAGGGCAAGGTGTGCAAACTCATCAAAGCGCTCTACGGGTTGAAACAGGCCCCAAGGATGTGGTACAAGGAGATGGACGGCTTCATGGCCAGACTTGCTTTCGCGCACTGTCAGAACGACCCTGGTGTCTACGTGCGAGAGGATGTGCAAGGTCTGATGCTGGTTGCACTGTATGTGGACGATCTTATCATCTGCTCGTCTTCCGTCGAGCTGCTGAATGAGCTGAAGACAAACCTCAGCAACAGGTTCAAGATGAAAGACATGGGTCCTCTCGAGTACTACCTCGGGATCGCCATCCACCGCAATCGAGCAGCAGGTACCATCGAGTTGAACCAGACGAAGTACATCATGGAGGTTTTGAAGCGCTACAACATGGAGGATTGCAAACCCATCAGCACGCCCATGACAACAGACATCAAGCTCTCCTCCTCCATGAGCCCCAGCACAGAAGCAGAACAGCGTGAGATGGAGAACATTCCCTACCAGTCTGCTGTTGGTAGCCTCATGTATGTCATGGTTGGAACACGCCCTCATATCTGCTATGTTGTGGGACAAGTGAGCAGGTTTGTGGCAAATCCAGGGCCAGAGCACTGGCAAGCACTCAAGCGCATCATGCGCTATCTGCAAAAGACACGACACATGGGACTCCAGTTTGGAGGCCAAGAGGGATCTGACCCGCTGTGACTTGTGTGCTACACAGACGCCGACTGGGGAGGAAGAATCGATGCCAGAAAGTCCACCTCGGGCTTCGTGTGCCTCTTGAACGGTGGTGCAGTCTCTTAGGCAAGCAGAAAACAAGACTGTGTCTCCCTCTCTACCGCTGAGGCAGAGTACATCGCTCTGTCAGAAGCATGCAAGGAGACACAGTGGCTGCGCAGTTTGCTTGCTGAGATGAAAGTGCCACAGACAAAAGCAACGGTGGTCCGCATGGACAACAAGAGTGCCATGGCAATGGCACAGGATGATGTCATCTCCAAGCGCACGAAGCACATTGACATCAGGTACCACTACTCGCGCGATCTTGTCGCCAAGGAGATTGTGGACCTGGAGTTCGTGAAGACGAAAAAGATGCTTGCAGATTGCATGACAAAAACGCTTGACAGCGACTTGCACTCTACAGGTACTCAAAGGATCGGTATGGTCAACGCAGCGGATGAAGACTGAAGGCCAAAACAACTGGAGGGCTCACAGCAGGTAGACAGAGGTGCAAGGGAGAGTTTGTCATTTTGTAGTGCCCCTTGACCACTGCTGTACTTTGGACAAGTGTAGGCATGCACTGCTCCTTTGGAGTAAGTCCCCTACGTCCAGTCCTGATAGTCTAGCCGGTAGACGCCCTATGCGACAAGCCTGTGAAGCGCAATGGTTAGCGCTCCAGAGTTAGAGCCGTGAGGTCACGGCTTCGAACCCTGGTACGGGCAATTTTCTTTGTGACCCATAAGATGAGAGAAAGCTTCTAGGATGCTTGTAGTGGAGGTTGTCACTTGGCGGTCACAGGACGCATGACGTGGCGGACTAGTGAGGTGGCCCAGGATTGCCCTGGAAGTGGTCCTCCAAGGAGCCACTGCGCACACAATTCTAGAGCCGGCTGTAGGACTATAAGTACATGTCACTTGCATGTGATTAATCATCCACTTCTTACCCTTGAGACTTGTGCTGAAAACTAAGGCATAAGTTGGCCAACCAAGGGCAGATATAAAAGACTTGGGACAAGCTAAAAGGGGGAACCGAGAGGCCACGGAAGGGACAAGCTTTGTGAGCTGAACAGTGTGGAAACACCACTCCGTGGGTGATCTCTACCTTGGTTGAAATACCAAGGGCGGTCGGCGGTTTGCCTGTCGGCGCCGTTTACTCTAGACCGTGGCCAAGTGCGGAGTGACACAAGGGAGAGGCGCTGAGCGAAGAAAGCCACCGACCGGCTCGCCCAGGCTGCCAGGCCCTCCGGAAACGCTCCTTGATGTCCCTGCTGGAGGCAAAGCTGGGAGAGGCGGCGGAGAAAATCCCATGTTGCCGGCCCGAGCGCGCCAAGTGTCTCCCAGGCAAAGGGCGGAGTACCCATCCCGGGCGAAGGACAAGAGCGGGGTGGTACTTCGTCCGCTTGGCCTCCTCTGCGTGCCGGAGCGCACGCCCCTCCGACGTGGCAGTCGCACCCTGGGCATCCACGGTGGTGACATCGATGACGCACAAGGCCCCATGCTCCCTGTCCTCCAAAATAAGGTCTTGCTGCAGGGTGGCAGCGACAGTTGGGAGGAGGCCGTCCGGCTCGACGCGTGTCGGCAGAGAGTGCTCACGACAGATGCATGCCAACTCATCACGGATAGAGTGGTGGACCTCCGTGATGAACCTGGACCCGCCCTGACGAGTCACCAAAACTGGGGTGAGGCCGGTGACCCCGCAGTACTCTAGGTAGCCCAGTGGGAGACCGAGCCAAAGCTGCGCGTGCAGTAAAAAATCTGCTGAGGAGAGGTAGACGCAATCGCGGGGACCGGTCGGGGAAGCCTGGAGCCACAGTGCCGCGCCCTGCGAGCCCACCGCCCAACACCGGCAGACAAGCAGTCGTCGACACTCAGTGGCATGGTGGGGTTGGCCCTGCTGCTGCGAGGGGCAAGCACAGTATTGAATCGCCGTGTCACCGACATCCTGTACCCAGGCGTGGCGGAGGTCGTGGTAGAAGTCGGCGCTGAGGTGCTGGTAGATGTCACAAGGGGCTCCCATCTGCAGCTCCGACAAGGAGGGCAAGCGAGCCTGCATCGCGGTCGGAAGAAGAGCCACCGCCACGTCCCAAAGAGGGTTGAGAAGGGACGATGCGGAGAGAGCTGGTAGCAGCGAGTCGAAAAGTGCCACAAGATCCGGCAGTAGACTCGTCGATGCCGCCACGTACGCCAAGGGGCCCGAGAGCGCGCGACGAACAAGCCACAGCTGTCGTCGCGGAAGCGAAGCTGTTACTGTTGCCTGGCGAGGGCCTGGAAATCCCCTACCCAGGTTTGCAATGGCGCCTGAGTGAGACCCAAAATGCCTAGGACCGCCGTCCACACATTATCGTCAAACTGGTCTAGAGTGTCCAGCCAAGTAGGAGTAGGAGGGAGTGCACGGATCTAGAACTCGACTCTCGGGATGACAGAGTCGCAGCAACATCATGACAGCCTGCGTGTCCGGCAAAAGGGGCAACTCTATGAGGCCCTATGTCTGATTGTGGAGCCACTTCTGTTGCCAGTTGGACTCAAAGTCTGGAATGCCGATCGGGCAGCTGAGAGCTACGACCTCCCTCGTCGACGCACGGATGCCCATTAGAGAAAGTGGGATGGCGTCGTCAGACCGCCGCCAGAGGAGGCACTTCTACCATTGCACTCGGAGGCCCTGTCGCGCTGCTGCTGCCACGACTGCCTCGTAGCACTCGCCCAGGGGGGAAAGGGCTGCGACAATCTTGCCGTCGTCCTGAAAGGCACCCATGTACCCGCTCGCCTCCCCAAACGAGTGACGCAAGGCCTGCAAGCCGGCCTCCAGGATTGGAAGGAGTGCCAAGTTGAACAACGCCGGGCCCATTGGATCACCCTGACGAACACCGCGCTGGCTCGCCAGGACCGGGAGGGTGCGGACACCGAAGAAGAGCAGTTGAGTGGAAGCCAGATAAAAGTGTCGCAGGTGAGGATCGAGGACCCAAAGCCGCGGTTGCGAACGGTTTCGAAGACTGTCACGCGCTCCACCTCGTTGAAGGCGTTCCTGATGTTGAGACAGAGCAACGAGTGGGACGGATGCGCTTGCAAGACAGCTCGGACACCCCTGACCAGGAGGGCTGCCCCCTGCAAAACGCCGACTCCAGACTGGAGTGGCCGCAAGGTTGCTGCAATTCTGTCCTTGTCACGAGCTAGCAGCACCCGCGCTGCAAGGCAAAGCAAAGCCTCCCCTATCGCTATCGGCTGAACCCCGTCCTCCGTGGCCCCCTTCAGGAGAGGGATCAGACGGATACGACCGAGGAAGAGGGTCACCGTGGATGGCAGCTGGCCTCCAAGAATGACGACCAAAACCTCGAGCAGCGCATCGGGCCCCATGGATGTGTCTAGGGCAGAATCGCGAAGCATGTCCGTCGTGAGACCCTTTGGACAGGCTGCTGAAACGTGAGAGCTTGGAGGAGTACATCAACAGAGAGCTCCTCCCCTGGTGCTGGGAGTGGTGGGACGTACGACTCCATCCACTCCGGCGGCAGAAGGGTGGACGGAGGGTGGCAATCCTGGAAGGCCCGCAGCGTGTCCTGGGTGCCAGCTGCCGGGGGATGGGACTCGAACAAGTGCATGGCCCTGGCCGGGTTCCCTGCGTGAACAAGGGTGACTGCACCGGTGTCGGGCAGCTGCCTCCAGCTCTGCCTCTGCTGCCGAACGCCACGTTTGCCGGCGCGGGGTGAGAGAAGCGCGGAGAGCTGGGCGAGTCTCCATAGCCGCCTCCTCCGCGAGGCCGACCTAGTCACTGCCCTCAAAATGGCTGCAGCGCTCCAGCACGATATCAGAGACAGGACGAGTGCGAAGTCGGTGCGAACGTTGCCTGTGGGCGCGGTGTCCTTGATGCCGCGAGAAAGATGAGGAGAGCGCGTCCTCCCCAGCGAGCTGAGCATCCGTGGCCATCCTGCAGAGGAGAAGCTGGAAGTGGAGCAGCAAGAGCCATCGCTCACGCGCAGAGTCGGGAGAAGAGAGGGGATCCGCGGCCCAGGGGCAAAGATGCTCAAAGATGGCAGCGACATGGCGGTGAAGTGTCCCATACGGAGGCGGGTAGACTGCAGGCGCAGAGACAAATGCAGATGTGGATGGCTCCTGTGGGATGGACAGTAGACCACCCAGGCGCTCCCAACAGAAGTCTGCAAGGGAATCCCAGGCCTCCTGAATGAGGAGATCTGCCGGCGGTGGGTGGGTGGAGGAGGCAGCCAAAAACGCCGCAAGGCCCTGGGAAACGAGGAGGGAGGTATCCAGCAACACCGTAGGGGTGAGGGCGCTGGCAGACGGTAGCAGCCCCTCAGAGATGTCCCTCCCGAAGTCTGGGCGCGCAAGACCTCCACGCGAGAGGGCGTCCGCCACCTGGTTGCGCGCCCGTGGGAGCCAGTGAAAAGCCACTATTGAAGGTTTTGTTTTCAAATGGGTTTCAACAAGCTGGGAGTCAATTTCCAAACACTGCCAAATGGTTTGCTTTGTGGTGAGACTATGTCGGTTGCAGTCAAGTTTCAACCAGGCCATTTTGCTTTCTCGCGCATTGGAACATCTCACAGCTCTTGATGCTCTACATCGAGAACCATGAATGCTGATCGTATCGCGCACTCACCCTATCTGATGGCATCACTGATGATTGGGCCTATCACCAGTGGTGGCAACATGGCCCCCTTGAGCCGCCCAGAAACAAACATGTGGCGTTTGTTTCTCTCATTGACCTAAATTTTTTCCAGAACTCTCAACCTTTGAGTTCTTCAAGAAGTCCCAGTGTCGTGGGAAGAAACACCAAATGATTCCATGCTGGCTACGCTGTCGGCGTCTATCACAGAGCCAGATCGAAGAGTGATGGCGGGGAAGTGGACAATGAGGGTAGTGAAGGGCGGTGGAGGGGTGAGGATTTGAGGGCAGGTACAAGGGACTAGTTGATGGTAGCAGCTGTGTTAGGGTAACAAATTCGGGTAGATGCACTAAGGCCAAAGCTAGCGGAGGGGTTGACACTCCACAGAAAAGAAATTTGAATGACGCACGAAGGGAATGTATGTGGTTCAAGATCTCACTCGGTCTAAGAAATAGATGAAGTTGAAAAAGACAAAGCAAGACGCTTAAAGGTAAGAGGTTTCTGTGGGTCCCTGACTTATGGGGATCCCTTCAGGAAGCATGTCCAAGAGAGTACGACATGCCCTACTTTCAGTTCAGGCGTGCCTTTTGGCATCACTGCATCGCGCCCGCTACCTCCCTTGCTGAGGTCCAGCCATGTTGGGACCTGACCTCCACCACAAAGCCTTGTTAGACTTGGCTCGAAATTTCTGGATGGAGCCGGACTCTGAAATTTGGTTTTTTTTTGTCTTAATCAAGGACTCAGTACCTTGGTTCCTGTCCACCTCTCTCCTTTCCTCCTCTCCCTTCCTCCATTTCTGTCATCCTCTTTTCTTTGCCGTCTTCCCTTGACCCCACCTCCTACCCTCTGTTGCTCTCCACCCCAGTCCTCCCAATCACTTTCTCTCCCTCACCTCCTCCCCCCCGCCCCCCCTCACTGCCCTGCCCTCTCCCCTCCCTGCATCCCCCCCATCCCCTTCTTTTGTTTCACTCCCACCTCCCTCCCTCCTTCCTTTCTTCCCTTT
>SZWC01030184.1:10300-22843 GCA_023375785.1 Penium margaritaceum | reverse complement strand
CAACCGTGTGTGCAACCGTGTGTGCAACCGTGTGTACAACCGTGTGTACAACCGTGTGTGCAACCGTGTGTATAGCCGTGACTATCTGCTGCCTCCGCTGCCGCTGCTTTGGCCACCGCTGCCAGGACTGCTGCTGCTATGGTCGCTGTCTCCTGCCAGCTGAAAGCGGCCACGGCAGCAGCAGCCACTCTGGTACCTTTGATGTGTGGTGGGTCGGAGATGTGGGTTGGAGTGTGCGCCTGCGGATCTGATGTCCATTTGTCTCTTGTGCGCTCTCACTGCCTCTGCTTCCATGATGCTCGACAACAGCTTTTGTACTGTTTCAACCACTTGCAAAGAGGAAATGAGATTGCAATCCTCCGTTGTGCTCCTTGACGTCCTCCGCCTACATGACTCTCAACAGCCACGGTAGCAGGTGGAGCATGTTGTCTGTTGTGNCATCCTACGTACTGCTTTTGCTTGTTTCGGCTGCACCATACGGTCATGGTTGCCGTGGCGACGGCAGGTGGAGCGGTTGAACGTGAGCGCGTGCATCATGGGCAGCCGAGGGCTAGGTGCGCAGAAGAAGTCGAGAAAGGCCAGACTCGGCAGCGTGAGCGACTACTGCGTGCACCACTGTCAGTGGAACCTTCCTTTGCCCCCACCCCACCATTCTGTGCCTGCCTGCTCCCTCCCCCCCCTTTGTTCTTTGTTTTGGTCATGAAATGGGGAGAAGGTGATGTTGGTGTTGTTGGTGGGCAGGGTGACGGTTGTTGTCAGTGCTGATGTGGGAGGTGTGACTGCGGGAGGGTGATATGAGGGCAGTGGTGACTGAGGCAGCATCTGTGGCTTGAAGACAGTTACTGTGGTGGTGGTGGTGTAGAATGCCAGGGGGACAGTTCTAAATATATGTATATATATATGTGTATATATATATATGTATGTATGTATATGTATATATCTGCTTGTGCATTTTTCCAAAACCTCCCTATGTCTGTTTCCCATGCACAAAAATGCACATGCTTCAATCTCAGTCCGATCATTTTCATGCCATCGCCCACTGCGCAGTGGTTGCGGTGCTGCACCTCACAGAACGTTAGGGTGATTCACTGTACTGTGTGCACGACTGGATTGTTTCACCTTACAGAATCTGATGTGAATGGAGGTCCATTCAAGGAGTTCTCATGTTCTTTCTACATTGCACGTCTGCAGGCGACTGCCCCGTGGTGGTGGTGCGCATGTCGGATGGCGACGAACATGCAGACGCAAAACACCGGGCCCACGCCGACCAGGCCTAGGGAGTCCGTACAAAGGAAGCACGGTGCAGACACTGACCCTGGTGCTCTAGAAGACTCTGAGCATGAGGCTTTGAGCGACTGCCGAATGGCGGTGGTGCCAGAAAGGACGGCGAGGAACCCGTGGATGCGAAACCCACCACGCTTTCAATCACGACAAGGGGTGCACATCGAAAAGTAGAAATGTGTCTGTCAGGCTTCAGATGGGTGGGTGGTCAGTGGCCGGGAAGTGAGTCCAGGCTGGTTGCCGTACTCTGCAACTCGAGGGCAGAGTCTAGTATTCTTTTGCCCTTTCAAAGTTGCAAAATGTGGCCTATTGCCCTTGCAGAATTGGCAGCCTGTGATTGGGAGGTGGGAAAAGAGTGTCTGGATTTGTTGAACAGGGTTGCATTGAGCAGTTCCGCTTTTAATAGTAGTGAAGATTTTTAGTGATATCAGCTGTTATGGGTTGCGCATACAAGAGAGTGCAATGTGGTTGATCTGATTCCGATCGGAATCGCCTACATCGCAATAGGAGTTTGGACTCTATATTCAAGAATTGCACATAGGAATGAGGAATGGTTTTTTACTTAGAGGAACGAGGAACACGCTTTGGTTTATGGGCTTTGAACTGTTGGAATGTTAGACAGGATTATGCAGTGGGAGCTTCCTAGTTTGCCTGGGCGATGCTCCAACTGCTGCATGGCCTCTTTTGTGAGAAGCCTTATCTGCTTTGGCCACCTAGTTCACCCAAAGATGTGTTGGTTACTGTCACAAACACACGCAAGTGCCCTCTTGTCTCCATTCATGCACACACCTCACCACTGCAGGTGATTGAACTGGATTAAGGCTCCCTGGTGCAAGACTGTGGTGCAGCATGAAGTGCACAGTGGAGGTGCCCCCATCAAGCTGCCAAGTGGTGGCTTCAGCACCAGCCTTGTCACAAGCCTTAGTTTAGTAATAACCTCACGTGCCAAAATGGGGATACAACTTGTAGGATTGCATGCTTGTTAGTTGATTGAATACTTGCATGTTCCTAGAGTGGTGAACCGGGTTGCTGATCCCTCGGGACCACACGTCCGGCTTGTGCCGGCGTGTGAGAAACCGCCTGGAGCTCGCTCGCTCCAGGGTCGGGTTCGATCCCTGGGTGGCGGCCGGGCCCCACGACGAGTGCCTCGCGTGGGTGGCCCGGTCAACTGGCTCTCACCACCTCGCTCACTACTCACTCTCGTNAGCGACGGGTGATCCCGCACAAGCCACAGCACGAGGCCGTGGCGGCCTAAGCAGCAGCAGCAGCAGCCATTCTGTGCAGCCGCTAGCATCGCACTCGTGAACCTTAGCACGAGACCGTGGCAGCTTAGGCAGCAGCAGCAGCCGCCATTCTGTGCAGCCGCTAGCATCGAGCGACGGGTGATCCCGCACAAGCCACAGCACGAGGCCGTGGCGGCCTAAGCAGCAGCAGCAGCAGCCATTCTGTGCAGCCGCTAGCATCGCACTCGTGAACCCTAGCACGAGACCGTGGCAGCTTAGGCAGCAGCAGCAGCCGCCATTCTGTGCAGCCGCTAGCATCGACCTGTGATCCTCCTTCGAGTCACAGCTGAGCCGCGGGTGATCCCGTGCAAGCCACAACACGAGATCGTGGCAGCCTAGGCAGCAGCAGCAGCCGCCGTTCTGTGCAGCTGCTAACTTTGCAACCGTGACTCACGGGGCACACTCTCAATTACCTCGGGCTGCCCTGAGGCGGCCCAGCATTCAGAATGCTGGCGTCTCCGCCTGAGATCGAGCCCGTCCCTCCGTCATCCACGGCAGCTCGGGACCGTGCACGCACTGACGAGGAACTCGCGTACTACGAGGAGCGGGCGGAGAGAGAAGTGTGGTCGAGGGTGCGTCGCAGCAGTTCGAGGTATCACCCCGGTGAAGACTACGATCCCGCTGATCACTACGCGTGGGTGGACGCAAAGGACTACGCGACTCATTGCGAGTCGGCCGACAACGATTCCCCAACGTCGCTGGACCAACCGGCAACTGCACCACAACGGGACCACCGACCTCTTCACTCTCTGGTAAGCCCGCCCATTGCCCATAGGACGCGCCAGCAACACCGCCGTGCTGTTCCCCGTGGTGCAGCTCCACCTTCTGCAGCAGCAGCGTCAGAAGACTCCGCCCCGCGTTGTGCCGCATCTCCAGCCACAACAGCTGCAGAGCCCATCTCGTCCCCTGATATTCTTTCAGCACTGTAGGCTACCCTTACATCAGCGTTGCCGTTGCCTCTACCTTTGCAGCCACTGCACGTGCGGCACGTGCACCAGCCAGCACTGCTGCTGGTCGAGCCATTGACACGTACACTGCAGCGGTTGACCAGGGACCTTTGGCAGCAGCTGCTGTCAACGTAGCTACTCAGATTGCTGCAGCAGCAAACGCAGTTGCATCCGCCGCAGCCGCAGCAGCTACAACACTCTCCAGTGCAGTTGACTCCGCCAACGCCTCCACAACACAGGCAGCCTCTCTACCCTCCTCATCACCGTCAGTCACTCGGCACATACAACTGTTGGTCTTGACCGCTACAGTCATCTCCACTCTGTCAGGTGCAGCCCTGACAAGCGTAGCCTGCTTCGTTGTCACCACATCAGCTTTTTTCGCAGTCGTCGCCTCCTCAGTTGCTGCGGCACTGCCACCACTGTTCTCTCTGCGCCGCCGTGCGTGGTGAGCTTGGCCTCTCTTGTTCTCCTGCTCTCTCTGCCTTTCCTGTATCAGTGTGTTCGTGCGTTCAGGTTGTTGCCTTGCAGCGCACTTCCAACACCGATATCTTACATTCCCACGCCCACTGGGGCAAGGGAAACTCTGCCGAAATTTTCTCGGCAGAATCACGCCACTGGCACAATGCCAGTTGACGATGACCAATACACAGCACTGCAAGCTGAGCTTCAGCGTGAGCGCACTGCATTGCAGGCAGCTCTCAGTGCTCAACGCGCTGCTGAGGAAAATTGCGGGCTGAGCAGGCTAACCAAGAGACATTCGCCGATCACATTGCTGACTTGGTTCTGAATTGTCTGCAGCCCACATTGCGTAGCACTCAGTCCGCTAGCATTGCTGCAGCATTCTCCATCTCTCCCGCTTTCGATTCCACTACCACTGGCACATCTTCCTCTGATCCACTTGCAGTCGCCGCAGCCGCTGGCACTGCTGCAGCCAAAGCCCTTGCTCCATCAGTGCAACGCAAGCCTGACTTTGACTCCACTCCACCCCATTTCACTTCCAATCTTACCTTTCACTCTTGGGAGGTTCGTTTCAGTGCCTGGGCGCAAGGGGAACAACTCTGGGAATACTACCATGCACCAAATCCCTCAGCTGTTCCACCTTTTGTGCCAGTCAATTCTGAGTCGGCACGAGTGGTTCGTGCCCTCATTCGCGCCGGACCAGACGATCTCACTGATGAGATCGGATCCTACAATGATGACACTGCACGCTGCACCCCCGCTAACCCGGTTGGGGCTTATGCCCTGATCAAGCGGTGCACGATAGTCACTGGACATGCAGCACAGAGCGTCCTCACCGTCCAGTTCAACACGCTCTCCATGCGTGCTGACGAGACTGCTGACGCCTATTGGGCTCGCAGTCTGTGACTGCTGCGTGACCTCGGCAAGGCCGCCCCAGGCCAACTCCCTGCTGTTCTCTCCATCGTCAACGGCCTCATCCCTGAGCTCAGCGACATCTTTCGCGAAGTTAAAGCCACAGAGCTGGAGCGTCTGGCGGCAATTCCTGTTCCCGCCGACGCACCCCCTGGAATTGGGGCCTTATGGGAGTTCACCTCCCAGCGTCTTACAAACTGGTGGAGCTCCTTGCAGAACAAAAAAATTCATCACACAGCCGTTGCAGCAGCAGCCACTGCACTTCCTTCCTCCTCCACCTCCTTAGCCTCCAGATCGTCCTCCATCTCCACCTCTGTCACTACTGCCACCTCTCTTGCTTCCCAAGAGGGGGGCGTGGTGGAGGGGGTGGCAAAGGTAAAGGCCGAGGGGGTGGCTCTGGCGGTGGCGGGCAGGGGAAGAGTGGCAAAGGTCGCGGTTCTGATAGCACCGCACCCCCCTCTTCCTCCTCCAGCACTGTCACTTGCTGGAACTGCAGCGCCGCTGGTCATGCGGCGCCCAAGTGCCCTGCACCACCAGATGATGCATGCCTGGCCTCCGCCATGCGTGCTCACTGGGCACGCTCTTCAGGGTCTGGTGGCGGCTCTGCCCGCTCCTCCACCTCCGCGGGGTCCAGTCGTGGCTCGGCACACGCCTCTTCTCCATTGTCTACAGCTACTGCCTACAGCACTGCCCTCTCTTCACCTTCTCCATCCACACCCTGGGGTTGGCCCCCGGGGTTTGGCGGCCCTGTCTACTTCGGGCCTCCCTCTGGCTTCTACTCACCTCCAACATGGGCTTCCTCCACCCCTGGTCCCCAGCTACCCTCCTCTACCGCACTCATCACCGGACCACCTGAGGACGACCGCCAGCTGGACTCTGCGCTCTCTCACGCAGTTCACCAGCGTCACCTCCGTGATCAGGGAGGTGAGAGTGTACGTTCGGTTGAGGAGGGCCTTGCGTGTGCTATTGACTCGTCTCTTCGTGGACCCCCCCCCGGTCATGTTCAGGGGTGTCCCCCAGTTGACGTCCCATGGATTGAGGAGTGGCAGTCGTACAGTCTCCCTCGTTGCCTTGCCGCTTGTGGTCAGCGCCTCTCTCCTTGTTCTGACATTGCCGCTGTGAGTCGTAACCCTGCGTCTGTCCGTGTGACGGGTGGCTTCTGGATTCTTGATTCAGGGGCCACCCACCACATGACTTCCTGTCGTTCAGCGTTTGTGTCGCTGGGTCCTGTTGGCTCTGTTCGCTTTGTACGCATTGGCTCTGGCCACCTTCTCCCTGTCCAGGGTGTCAGTGTCGTCCGTTTCGTTGGCCCTGGGGGGGAGCTCTTCCTCCCTGACGTTCTCTATGTGCCCGCTCTTGAGCTCAGTCTACTGTCTGTTACGACACTCGACGACCAAGGCATGGACTTCTCATCCAGTTAGGGTATTGCCTGTGTTATGCATCGCACTACTGGTCGTGTCTTACTGCGTGGCACTCGCTGTGACCGCTTGTTCCGCGTGCCCTCGTTTGCACCCCATCCCTCCACGACTGCTCTTGTTCATGTGGCTCGTTCCCTCACTCCTGCACATGCGCAGTTGCTCCATCGTCGTCTCTGTCACATTCACACTGCCGCCATTGACAGTCTGCTTCGGGACATGCCTGCGAATGGCCTTGATGCCGACACGTTCTCTGCACCCTGCCCCACTGACGGTCTCGACTGTGCTCAAGGCAAAATGCACCGCTCCCCATTTTCCACGTCTGAGTCTCGCACGTCTCAGCCACTTGATCTCCTGCACGCTGACGTCATGGGACCTCTTGCCCATGACGCCCTTGGGGGTGTCTGTCGTTATGTCCTCTGTCTCGCAGACAATTTTTCTCGCATGCGCTGGGTTTTTGCCCTTCGGCAAAAGAGTGACGTCTGTCCCGCACTTGAGTCCTGGCTACCACAAGCTGAGCTGGCCTGTGGTCGCCGGCTCAAAGTCTTTCGCTGTGACCGTGGTGGCGAGTTCATGGGTCCCACCGCTCGCTTTCTCACCTCTCGTGGGGTGTGTATGGAGCCCTCGGCCCCCTACACACCCCAGCAGAATGGTGTCTCTGAACACTGGAACCGCACCCTCGCTGATGGTGTTCGTACTCTCCTCAGCGAGTCCTCCCTCTCCCCTGTCTTCTCCTTCGAGGCCATGTGCTACATGACCTGGGTTTGGAACCGTGTCCCACACGGTCCCCTTCCTCGTCACGTCACCCCCTTTGAGCGTTGATACGGTCGACGTGCTGACCTCCGTCTGGCTCGTGTCTGGGGCTGTGTGGCTGCTGTCTGGTTGCCAGAGGACTTTCGTGATGGCAAACTGAGTCCTCGTGCTCGCCTCTGCACGTTTCTTGGTGTCTCTGCCATGTCTAAGGCGTGGCGCTTCTGGGACCCCGACCGTTCCCGCGTCATCGAGTCGCGTGACGCCCTCTTCTTTGAGGATGTCTTCCCCCGTGACTTGTCCCATGTCCCTCCTCCGTCTTCTCTCTCCTCGCTTCGTCGGCTTGGGGGGGGTGGGTCTGTTCCAGCCTCCGATCTCTGTGCGTCCACGTCTCCCTCTCACACAGCGTCCCCTGTTGTCACTCCCACGGACAGTGACGAGGACTCAGTCTCCTCTGAGTCGGGGGCCTCAGTGCCCTCCCCGGAGTCCGGGCCACCCCTGTCCTCAGCCGGCAGCCCTGTATCTTCGCCGTCTACCGCCATTCCCGAGTCCTCACACTCGGCGCCCACTCCCGCACAGTACACTGCCCACTCTACTCCCACCTCATCTCCTGGCGCTGCAGTTCCTCCGGTGCTTGACACCACCGCAGGCGACGCGCCTCAGGCTCGGCTCCCCTGTCCAGAGCCTTATACTCGTGGGGGGAGACTTCGTGCTCTTCCTCCCTCTCATTCCTCTCAGCCCTCCTCTTCTAGGGCGCCTACTGAGTCTCTCCTGGCAGGCTCGTCCACTGCCTCTCAATGAGTCACCCGCTCCAGAGCCTCATCCTCCACAGCTGGTCCCTCAGTGCGCCCCACCGGCCTTGATGCACAGGGCCTGTCTGTGAGCGTTGTACACCCAAACTCTGCAGTTGGCTATGCTCTTGTAGCCCACGAGTTCCACAGTGCTCTTGAGTCTTCTGTCGCCGGTTATGTCACCGCATGCTTTGCAGCCGCTGGCCTCCCCACTCTCCCTCCTCAGCCCAGCATTGTCCGGCAGGCTCGTGAGGCGGTAGACGCTGCCCTCTGGGAGAAGGCCATGCAAGAGGAGCTCTCAGCCCTCCAAGACCATGGAGTCTTTGAGCTGGTGGATCTGCCTGCAGGTCGCAAGGCAGTCTCCGCCCGATGGGTCCTTTGGCGTAAGTTGAAGCCCGATGGAATAGTCGACCGGTACAAGGTACGTCTCACAGCAAAGGGGTTCTCCCAGATCCCCGGCGTTGACTTTGATGAGACCTTCGCACCGGTCAGGAGATATACCACGGCTCGAGCACTTTTGAGCCTCGTCGCCCAGCACGACTGGGAACTGGAGCAGATGGACATCAACAACGCCTTCTTGCACGGGAAGCTCGATGAAGAGATCTACATGATACAGCCCCCGGGCTTCACCGATGGCACGAGCAAGGTCTGGCGACTGCACAAAGCCCTCTATGGGCTCAAGCAGTTGCCGCGGTGTTGGAACGTGGAGATCTCCTCGACTCTCGAGCGGGGGGGTTACCGTCACAGCACGGTTGATCCAGCGCTCTTCTTGAGCGCCCCCTCAGAGCCGTTTGTGGCGGTGTTGGTCTACGTTGATGACCTGCTCATTGCCTCACCCAGCCCGGCAGCTGTCCAGTCAGTAAAAGACCTGCTGCAGTCTGCATACAAGATGAAGGATCTAGGTCCTGCACGGGTGTTTGTGGGGATGGAGCTTGAGCGTGATCGTCAGCGTCGCACCCTGCATGTGTACCAGGGTACGTACATACACACACTGGGGGAGCGTTTTGCTCCTTTGCTCGTAGACATCCCCACCGCGTCCACACCGATGACTCCAGCAGGTTAGCGTTTGCTGAAGTCACTGGACTCAGCACAGCTGGGGGAGCCTGTCGACGTCACCGATTACCTCAGTGTTGTTGGCTCCCTCATGTATCTCGCCACCACCACTAGGGCAGACGTGGCCTTCGCGGTCAATTTCCTTACCCAGTTCTCCCAGCAGCCTCGACAGAAGCATCTCGAGGCCGCACTGCGCGTCGTCCACTACGCGTTGTCCACTGCACGCGTAGGACTCTGCTACCGTGCTCAGCCCTCGGTAGTCGTTGACGGCTACACAGACAGCGACTGGGCACATGACACAAATGCTCGTAGCCGCACTGGTTATATCTTCCTCGTCGGAGGGACTGCTGTCTCCTGGAAGAGTGGAAAACAGGGTTGTGTTGCTTGGAGCTCTAGTGAAGTGGAGTATGTGGCACTGGGTGCAGGTACGTGTGAGAGTGTTTGGCTGTCCCGCCTGTTGCAGCAGTTGCGTGTCCCCATTCATTGCATCACCGTGCGCTGTGACAACCAGAGTGCGAAGGCGATTGCTGAGCACGATGGCATGCATCACTCTCGCACTAAGCACATCAACATTGAGCATCATTTTGTACGCGAGTGCATTGCCGCTGGGGAAGTTCAGCTTGTCTGGGTCGACACTCGTCAACAGCGTGCAGACTTTCTCACCAAAGCGCTCAGCAGTGGAATGTTCAAGGCGGCTGTGCATGCTGTTGGCTTGCTGCGCTCTCGTGATGCCGCCGGTTGATGTGAATCCTGTGATGTTCTCCTCGTCCTATGTTCTGTGCGTGTGAGGCCTGTTCATCTGTGGGTCATGGGGGAGTGTTGGTTATTGTCACAAACACACGCAAGTGCCCTCTTGTCTCCATTCATGCACACACCTCACCACTGCAGGTGATTGAACTGGATTAAGGCTCCCTGGTGCAAGACTGTGGTGCAGCATGAAGTGCACAGTGGAGGTGCCCCCATCAAGCTGCCAAGTGGTGGCTTTAGCACCAGACTTGTCACAAGCCTTAGTTTAGTAATAACCTCACATGCCAAAATGGGGATACAACTTGTAGGATTGCATGCTTGTTAGTTGATTGAATACTTGCATGTTCCTAGAGTGGTGAACCGGGTTGCTGATCCCTCGGGACCACACGTCCGGCTTGTGCCGGCGTGTGAGAAACCGCCTGGAGCTCGCTCGCTCCAGGGTTGGGTTCGATCCCTGGGTGGCGGCCGGGCCCCACGAAGAGTGCCTCGCGTGGGTGGCCCGGTCAACTGGCTCTCACCACCTCGCTCACTACTTACTCTCGTGAAGCTGTGTCTTAACTACTTCCACGTTTCTTGGTCTTGAGCGTTCCCCGATCCATGGCGTGCTTCATTGCTTGCCAGTCACTTGCTTGCTAGCATAGTGCTTGTGGCTACCTACAAGGTGGCTGATGCAATTTGGTCGGTGGTTGAGATTTGGGTGCTTGGTGGTCTGTTCCAGTGCTTGGTTGAGCCCATTGTTCTTGGACTACACTATATCGAATAGGTTATGCATTCTCCCTTCTGTCCAGACCTGGCCACGTGGTGATATGTGCTGGCACCTTGGCAGACCCAACACCTTTATGAGCTTTGGATTGCACCCCTACCGACTTTGCACATGTCGTGTGGTTTGCGTGTGGCCAAGACTCGGACTCCCAGTGCCATGTTTCGGTGTCTCTCAAGGTCGAACTTGCCTAGCTTTGGTTTACTGGTGGTGATAGCATGCTACCGTGGAGTTCGGACGTGTTTCAGGGATGTGCTGTACTTTCTCTACGGTCAAGATTGTTAATGTTTTTGTCCAATTCATGACCTCTCATATCTAGAGTGCCCTCTTGTTTTGCCCCACACTTTGTGTCATGGCAACGCCTGGAGATTTATCCCTCAAGATTGGAGCTCGTCGTTGGTACCAGTCTCTCCAGGCAGCTACTACACTGTCCCAGGATGTGACACGTTGTAACATGATGACCTCTTCTTTCCTCTTAAAACTCTCTTCTTTGGATGTGGAGGAGGCTTGACGTCAGACACTTCAGGATGCATTGATCTATGTGCATGTTCACATGTGGGTCTTGGGGGACCTGCCATATTTGCCTGGGTGTTGATCCTTAGGGGGCCACGAGTCAGCCTTTGGTTGTGCACTGGTGAGTAGCCGCCCTTGGTTTGATACCGAGAGGTCGGGCTTGACCCCCAGGTGGCGGTGTGGCCTCGTTTTGTGTGGTGCACCAGCGTGGTGCGCGGCTAGTGCTTAGATGTTTGCTACCCCTCCCCAACTCTTTGTCTTGGCTCTAAGTGCACTATTCCACATACATGGTGTGCATGTCCAACACCGCTCTCCCCACAAGTTCTCCTTGTCCCCAATCTCCTAATGTGCACACCCAAGAACACGTATTGGGATCAGAATAGTGAGGGAAATCTCCTCATTGCACACAATCCGTGGGTCCGCCATGGACCCACTTGACATCTAGGCCAAACCCTCAATTGGGTTCTTCATGTTGTGCACTCCCTGGCCATCAGGTGTAGTGCACCCTCGACAACAACAGTTCTCTCTTCGATTCACAACTTGTGCGCGCGGCTCTACCCGAGAGCTGCGGCATTCACCGCATTCCTGCCTATCGTTGTCACTCTATCAATCTTGGCTATTGCTACAATTCCAGCCTTGCTGCTCGTGGGTCATTCCCCCAGCCCATGTCTCCCCTCATCACTCTCTCAACCGAAGCCTCTACCCACAGTAGCATGTGACCCACGGCCGCCGTGATCTCCACAATCATAGCTCTTGCTACAGCTCCAGGCTATTGGCTTACAGCAGCATCTGCCGCTACCTCATGGCCGCCATGATCTCAACAACTACAGATGTTGATGAACCTCTAGGCTCTTTGCTCACAGCAGCATCTGGTGCTGCCCGATAACCATTGTGATCTCAAAAAGGAGAGCTGCTGCTATGCTTCCAGGCTCTTAGCACTTAGCAGCATCTGTTGCTGCCCCACGGCAGCTGTGATCTCCACAACCAAAGCTGCTGCTGCAGCTCCATTCACTCGGCCCAGAACAACATCTGCTGCTGCCCCAAGGCCGTCGTGATGTCCGCAACCGGAGGTACTGTTGCAGTTCTAGTCTCTCGGATCGCAGCAACTTGAGCTGCTACCTCATGTGTGTTGTGATCCGCGCAATTTCTGCTGCCTTCGCAGTGACTTCCTCTAGGCTGGCATCCGGCCCAATCCTCTCTCGTAGCTCTCTCGCCGATTCATTGTCACATATGTTCACTTATAGTACCAGGATCCTTAGGGGAAGTTGCCGAGGTATAGTTAGTCGTCCCCTTTTCATACACAACACAATCAGTGTATAAGACATATGATTTTTGGTAGTTTCTGGTAATTGTGTTGGGACGTAGTCATTTTGTTGGATCCATGTTTGCCATGAAACCTGGATGGAAAAAGTTAACCACGAAGAAAAACCATAGGACATAATGTGTGTTTCTCTTAGGAGACGTATTTCTGTCTTTGAAGTTGATGTACATTTGTTTTCTTTTATGTTGGGAGCAGACCTGTGTTGTTCGAACCTAATGTCGACAGAATCTCTGCTATCGAGAATGTTTTTGCTGTACGTTCCCAACATTTTCTCTGACTCCCTCGATACCGGAGTTCGGCCCGTCTCCCCC
>SZWC01030183.1:0-11688 GCA_023375785.1 Penium margaritaceum | reverse complement strand
GGAGGAGGAGGAGGAGGAGGAGGAGGAGGAGGAGGAGGAAAACGAGGAGGAGGAGGAAAAGGAGGAGGAGGACGAGGAGGAAGAGGAGGAAAAGGACAAGGATGAGGACGAGGGCGAGGACGAGGACGAGGAGGAGGAGGAGGATCCAGCAGTTTTTTTCCCATGACCAGGGGTAGAGCCAGCAGCAGCGGCAGCAGCAGCTGCGGCGGCATACGGGGGGTCCCTCACAGGCTGCACAGTGTGCATGGCGTTCATCGCGTTCATCACGTTCATGGCGTTCAGGGTTGCCACCGCCTGCGCCGCGGCGGCAGCGTCCAGGCGGGGCACATCCGACGTCCCCAGGACCGTGCTGTCTGAGTGCAGGCGTGCGAGGGGAGGGGGCACCATGCGCCGGTCGCTGCTCGAGCGTGACCAGCGGAGGAAGCTATCGCTCTTCTCCATCTTTGAATGTCCCTCCTCCCGTCTCAGCCCCTTCTCCTTGGAATCCTGGGCCCAGCGGGCCGCAGCAGACGTGGGGGACACTGGTTGCTGTTGCTGTTGCTGTCCACTCGGTGTCAGCAGCATCACCAAGGGCCGGGACAGAGACGGCCTTCGTTTCAGCACCCTGTTCACGCCAGCTTTCAGCCGGCTGGCGGTCCCGCCGGCCGGGCTAGCACCACCAGCGCGTGGCCCAGCCTGAGCAGCTCCAACGCCAAGGCTGCCGCCGTGCTCCCCTTGAGTGTCCGGCTGGCTGTCAGGGGACAGAATGTCGCTCTGCGAGTCTGACTCTGCGTCAGCCGCGCGCTCAGCCCCATCCATGCCCCGGCTTGGAGACGATTGGCCCGCTCGCAGGGAGGGGGAGGGGCAGCCTGCATCCACCGACATCGCCCGCGACTGCCACGCGGGGTGCACGGCGTGGTGGTGGCGTGCGGCCGGACTGCCTGTGACGACGGCGGCGGCCGCAGCAGGCTCGGTGAAGATCCGGGGCACCTCACTCTTGGACGAGTAGAGAAGGGAACGGAACTGCGACGTCGAACGTACAGCACCCGCGGGCGTAGGGGAGAGAGGAGAGGTCACACCAGACCGATCCTGGCCCCCCAGCCCGTGCGAAGCGGCAGAAGAACCTGAAGCAGCTGCGGCCGCCGCAGCTGCGGCAGCGGCTGCAGCAGCGGCCAGATCAGCCTGGGACATGGACTGCAGGGACGACTGGCCTGAAAGGCCCGACTGGATGGAGGAGGAGGGCGACCACCCGCCGCTCATGCTGTCGCACGCGGGGCTGGACGCGTCCTCAGAGCCCGACCCCGACGATTTGTTTGAGATCGACGCGGGCACTTTCGGCGACTTGGGGGGCTTCCCGCTGNTGACGTCCAACAGGGAGAGGTCCAGAGCATACGGCGAGGCCCCTCCCACCCCTGCGTCGACGCCACCACCACCGCCTGCATCGCCTCCGTAGCTGCCGCTGCTGCTACTGCTGCAGTTGCTGCTCCTGCTTCTCGCGGGCGGGATGCGCGGAGGAGTCTTCCCACTCCCCCTCCGCATGGTGCTGCCGCCGCCGCTCGCTCCGCTCCCCAACCTGCTGAAGCGGCCGCGCGACGGGGCTTCGGCTGGAGGCGACAGCGCAGGCAGGCCGCTCCACATCTCCTCTCCTCCACTGTCCCCCGGCTCCCCGATGTCGAACGAGGAGCCAAGGCTGCTGCTGGGTGGCAGCACCGCGCGGTTCCACGCTGCTGCCGTCGTCACCGCACCAGCAGTGCTCCCCGTCCTCATTGCAGCTGCAGCTGCCGCTGCTGCTGCGGCTGATGCTGCTGCTGCCGCCGCTGCAGCGGCGGAAGCAGCGGCAGCAGCATCGCGCTTCACCTCCTCTGAGCACAACGTTGACGCCGAGGAAGCAGACAGGGGCTCTGCCAACCACCCCGCCCGCTTCGAATTGTGCCAGGTGATGCGGCCTATTGACCAGAACCTGTCGTTGGACGCCACGCCCCCTACCAGGCCTCTTGACCTTGGAGGCGACTTGAGCAGCAAGCCACCGCTGCACCCAGCAGCCTCAGCTGCTGCTGCTGTTGCTGCTGCTGCTGCTGCCGCTGCTGCCGTGGAAGCAGCAACGCTAGTCACAGCAGCGTCCTCACCCTGCCCATAGAGGTCCGGGCAGGAGGGGTGCTTGTGGGCGGACAGCGGAGAAGGCTGGCTGCCCGCGTCTGCGTCCGCAACTGTGCTGGGGAACGCCCAGCTCCCGGGGCCCGCGTCCCCGGCGGAGGTCGGGCTCAGCTGGGAGTCGGAGGCGGTGGAGGGCCCTCGGTACAGCGGCGGGCGCATTGACGCCGACAAGGACACCGAGGCCGACGCTGCTGTCGATGTTGGCGTTGCTGCAGCCGCTCCTGCCGAGTCGGAGAGCAGAGCATCCTCCGAGGAGTCATCGACATCAACGGAGTTCTCCACCCATATCTCGAAGGAGCTTGCCGGACGGATCATCCTGGAGGATGAATGGCCGCCACCGGTTGCTTCCCTTGTCTTCTCTTCCTCAGCTAGCTCCACCAATTTCCCCTCCCCCTCCTTCTCCTCCTCTTCCGCCTCCTCCATCTCCGGGTCCTCCTTCTCCACCTTGCATTCCAGACCTTCCTCCAGCTGCTCCTTCTCCCTGCAGGACTCCAATCCCGCCTGGTTCGCTCCTGCTTCAGTTGCTTCTTCCCTCGTCATGGCCTCGTCGCCCACCTGTTGCTACTNCTCCTGCTGCTGCTGCGGCTGCTGCGCCTAGTCCGAATTGCCCTGTGCTGGCGGCGCGAATGCCATGACAAGGTGGCGAAGGCACGTTTGCGGTTGGGTGTTCATTCCGCGATGCAAAGAGAGGTCGTCAGTACCTGAGGGAGGGGCACATGAGACGGGAGATACGAAGCAGATACTCTGGGGTGATGGTGGGGACGGCCTTCACCCCATTGTAGTCGCCGGCGCTTGCAAAACTGCGCGCCACTCAACCGCTCAACGCCATGCTGAGCACTCCCGCTGCGACTCCCGCAGGACAGGAAATGCAACAGCCACGACAAAAGTTCGCTGGTTTGATTCTTTGGCGGCGAGCGAGGGCGTCTAAGGGAATAGTCGCGGGCTTGCTGCGGTAGTTGCAGGTTTCCTACACTGGATGAGTGGGGCGGCGATGAAACCGCCTTGACACCGCGCTGACCTGTGGCGCGATTTGACCGGCCGAAGAGGGTGCGCGCAAGGAGGGAGGCGATAGGGCGGTGGAGGCGGAGGTCTCTACGAGCGATTGCCAGCTGTCTGTCGTTTCTCTGAGAGCAGCCGTTCGACAACGGGGTGGTAGAGGATGCGTGCCTTGAACACGTCCCTGGATGTCGGGCCTCATATTTTGCTCTTCATCCCTATCCGTGCGGTGGTGGAGGGGGAGCCCAGAAAGAAAAGGAAGGTTGCATTCGTATGAATGCATACTAGCCTTTTCCTTGGGACTAAACAGACATTTTGGCAAGGTAAGAGCTCGAAAGCCCGTATGGGATCACTTTGAAGCGTCTTTCCTGCGAAAACAATTGAAAGGAACTTTACAAAGGGCATCGCGGCCGTCCAGCTCGAGACACCCCCGCCGACGGAAGATAGGTGACGCTCGTCCCGGCCGGCCGGCCGGGACGAGCGACTAGTTCATCCCAGCCCTTTCCGCCGGTAGCATTTCATGTCGCAAGTTCTCGTTGAGTATACCTATCAAGAAATGGGACAAACGGTTCCGCAAGAAGTACAAGATGGCCGTTACATTCCCAAGGATGATCAGACAAACTTGCCGGGACTTCAGCGAAGTGCAACTCTCGTATCATTCAACTAACCATCATGCCGCCGCGAGAACCTGAACTATACAGCATATCGAGGTTTATTCTGGCAAAATCACAAGGCATTCACAATTCAAACGAAAGCCATATCATTACATTTGCACCAAACACACAACAAAAACCTTAGCAAACGTGGTAGTCACAATCTGAATTTTAAAGTAAAACCAACTAGATTTTCAAACCAATAAGCGCCAATATTTAGATGGGTTCCCTCTTTTCATCTACAATTTGATATTCCCTTAAGATATGATTGTCAAGACAATCACCTATTTTTCCTTTCCTAACTCAATTCTCCAACAACCCCTTCGGATAAAACCAATAATGCATAAAATCACTCTAATACAAACAAAAACTTTGTGCATAAGCCATCATTCCCTCGTCAACAACTTATGATCACAATACAAAAACTATCACTTCATGCTCAATCAAATCAAGGTCAAACTTTGCCAGTGTCCTACGTCTCCCTAACAATTGAACATGGTCAAATGAGTCTCTCATCCATGAATTTTTAACCATTGTTTTCAGTTCTTGACGGAAGGCTTGTTGTTTTCCACTAAGGAATGCCTCCTCCCACGCCCCGCTACGTGCTACATAAGAAGATTTTTTCTCATTTATACCTCAAGAAATTAATTTTTCAAAGAAAAAATCATAACTATAAAATTTTGAAAACAAATCATAACACGATCAACTTTTCTCAACCATTCCTTAATTGTGGTTACATAACATTAATCCAATAGAAGGGGCTAAGTGATAAAGGTCTCTTAAGAAAAGAAATATTTCATTCCATGAAACTCGAAACTTGTTTCAAGTGTACTAAATTAATGCTAACATAACACCCAGGGAAAAAATGATGTAAAACATTAAGGTGTCGCGTCAAGTGATATGACAAGAGGTGAATTCGTAATAGTGTTTGTGTAATCATGTTACAATAATGGCCATTTTTAAATTCAAAGAAGAAATTCAGTTTTCTCTATTACGTTAAAGGAAATATATATATAGAACCTATCCCTAATCTCGCATAAGAACTCTTGGCAAGTCAAGAATCCCAAAAAGGGTCATATTACCCTCCTCATTTATCGCTTCACTAAAATAAATCATATCAAATGACCATTTCAAAGAATGGGTTTCCTCTTTTTCTATATCTTTTAGATCTAGAAAACATGCTTTGGTTTAGCTTTCCACCTTAAAAATCCCTGAGTTACCATTCCAAAACCATACCACACCTATCGAAAAGAGAAATTGAGTTTAATGATTTTATCTTACATTTCATTTCATCTAACCCCCTATAAAGGGGCCCATTTAGTCTCCTAAAAATGTATATCGTATTTGAGAACCCTTTTCAAACCCCTTTCAAATGCTTGTCTGAATAATCACAATCACATCCATAAAAGGTTTTGTGCTTATTTTGAGTTTGACAACATCACCTTGTAAAGTGCATGGCATTTGCTTTCGATACTATGATCATAGTAGAAGGTATGCTTGATCATACGTATTTTATGCACTCTTAGATGGATCTACATGTATGAGCATGGAAAGGCAGCTTCGAAGAAGGTAACAAGTATTGTAAGTAGTATTTTGGTATTTTGATCATTATACATTTTTAAGAGATTCTTACAATACTTAGTTTGCGCACACGTACAAATAAATCTCCTAAATGGTCTTAAATAACATTTTTAAAACTTAAGGGATGTTTTCATGTATGTATAAGACATGGTTTCACATGTATGGCACACTAGACTAGATGCCCCCTCCCCCGTGGAGTGTATGAGACATGTGTATGAGGGCGTGTATGTGGTGGAAGTCATGTAATGTACACTATGATACACCTCATAACCTCTTCAAATATATCTCACATGAGTACACTAGTGTCCATTTTCAATGCCCCCTCCCAAACACCTTCTCCTACACTTGTCTCAACCACATTCTCATTTTTTGGAGTGGGTGGGGAGATCACCCTGTCAAACTTGCTTGGGTTAACTTTCTCCTCCCCCCTCCAAGTGTATGAGACGAGTGCATTAGACGGTGTATGATGTGAAAGTCGCAATTTGTACAGAAGTGTACAACTATTCACTTATTGGGAAATCTTTTCAAGGAGTGCACTTGTGTCTTTTTTAACAACCCCTCCACCTACACCATCTCATACACTTGCCTAATACAATTCTTCCATTTTGGGGAAGAGGATGTTACGACTCAACCACAATCGCTTGATCCCTCCCCCACTCTCCCACTCGAGTGTCTGACGTGAGTGTATGAGGGGGACTACATGGTGGAAATCACAAAACTTATACAATTTCACATCTCATGTCTTCCTAGGAAATCCCTTTCAAGATTACGATAGTGTCTCCTTTTAATAACACCCCACAAACACTACCTTAAACACTCACATCATAAACATTTTTTCTGTAGGGGGCGGGGGTGGGTTGGGGAGATGCATGCACTAGCATTGCTTGGTACCTTCGCTCCTTACTCTAGGGCTTATGAGGCAAGAGTATAAGAGGGTGTTTGTGGTGGAAACTTTTGGAATAAATACAATTTATTATCATGTGAATACCTAGAAATTCTTGTCCTACAACATAGAAGTGTGTTTTCTAATGTATGTATCATATGGAGCGTCTCATATGATTGCCTTATATACATTTTCTTTTCTAGAGGAGGGGAGCCTTTAAACATTGCTTGGTCCATCCCCTCCTAACCCCCTAAGGAGTGTATAAGGCAAGTGTATGACAAGGTGTAATTGGCCGAAGTGACAACATTTACATAAGTGTACATCTCATGATTTCCTGGAAACTCTCCCACAATAGTACACTAGTTTCTTTTGAAATACTCCACCCACATACATTGCCTCATACATTTGCCTCGTAAAAATCCTTTGTTTTGGGAGGGGGGACGGGTCTGCCTAGACGGCTCAGTGTATAAAGGGTTGTATTTGGTAGAATATGCAAAACGTACACAAGTTTACGTCACGTGAGATTCCCTTACAAGAGTACATTAGTGTCATTTTCAATCTCCCCACGGACACTACCTCATACACTTGCCTCATACACTATTTCTTTTTTTTTTGTTGGAGAATGGGATGGGTCCGCGAACGTCACTCAATCCCTTCTCTTTAAAGTGTACGAGGCGAGAATATTCAAGGGTTTATTTGGAGGACATCGCGAAACATACACAAGTGTACGTCTCGTGACTTCCCCCAAATTCTTTTACAAGAGTAAGTTAGTGTCTATTTCCAAATCGCCCCATATACATCATTGCCTACACTCGCAACTTTTCTTTCTTTTTTTTAGGGGGGAGAAGAGGCTGTGCTGATATTGCTTGGTCCCTCGCTCCCCCTTGCCAGTGTATGAGGCAAGTGTATAAGGGGATGCATGTGGCGGAATTCATAAAACATACCTTAGTTTAAGTATCAATATGTCCTAGAAATCCTCTCACAGAAATAAACTAATGTCGTTTTCAATGCGTCGAGTACATGCACTGCCTCAACAATCCCAAGCAGCAAAATTGAAAATAAAAGAATAACCCAAGACCATGAGTGTTATTATATAATGACTTTGTTCAGTGTTTGGCTATCGAATTACCTGGCTTACAAATTATTTCAATTGGGGCCAGGAATACCCCATAAAATACAAGGAAATGTGTTGTACCTCATGATCACAGGTTTGAGCAAGTGTTAAGGAAGCAAAAAAAAAAACCCACAATGTTAGGTGAAAGAAATGATTGGGTTTTTGTGCATAAAATACTCTCACAATCAAGAGGATTCTATTTTAAAACATGAAAAGAAAACCAGAAGATAATTATTAAGTTTCATAACTTCAGATATGATAAGGTATGCAATCGAGGAATACAATGTCACATATATGTTTGGCATGTGTTTCAATCATATTGAAGTTAACATGGAGAACATTATTGGTACCTAGAAATGAACAAGCATAAACCACTTGTATTTGTGTTTCTAAGATGTCCAAATAGCATGTACACTATAACATGATGCATTTCACGTGTGATTGGAAATGAATGTAGAGTACCTTTTTTGTAACATAGTAGTTTTTTATAAAACCAAAAACGTATGGCATGATTATCGAATGTATGATGATCTTATCCTTCATCAACTGAATATGGAATACAATGGAAGTGAATCATGGATGTGATGATCCATGAAGAATGTTCTAAAAACATGGTTACGGTCTTGCTATGAAATGTTTGTATTGGTTGTTTATGTATTAATGTAAAAATCAAGGCCATTCACTACATAAATTATTTTTATATGTGAGACAAGGAGCAAGGTGAAAGACCCTAACTTGTATGATATTTGGGATGTAAGAATTGTAGCATGAATTACATTTACAAAAATAACAAATAAACTTCAACGAGAAAAACAAGAATCTTGGTCAATATGTAACACCCTTATGGTACATGAAAGTTTTTATTAAGCTTTGGTAGGAAATCTCTTGGCCCATAGAGGAGAAAATCCATGCTTAGCCTTCTCGGTTGTTGTGGCAAGTGCCTCAACGCAGCCTCCAAGCTGATTGACCTTCAGGGCATCCTCTACCTAGATATGCTTTCCTTATTAGAATTACAAGGCTTTTTAAGGATCTTCAATTGAGTGTTAACCTAGGATTGAAAAGCCAGACTTCGAGCACAGCTTTGTTCTCCCAAAATTCTCACAGGAATTTGAACGAGAAGAAGATCTCATACTTCTACACTACATAAGTTCACCACCACAAGGAGAAGCTTCCATTAGGTTGTTTAGATTTTTTACTTGTTTCACCTTTCTAAGGAGAAGCTTCCTTCTAAGAGTAGCATCTTATAGTTAAAATTCAATAGTGGCATCCCTAAAGCACTAAGGAGAAACTTCCTCTCTAAGGAAGCTTCATTTGGTGTTCACATGAAGCTTCACAAATATTCTTGCTCTAAAGGTGTTATTTTGATGATCCTTGATCTTACCATGGTGTTGTAACACATTCTATGATGGGGAGCCTCCTAAGGCCTCTATAGAATTGGCCCACGATGATTGAAGTGCCTTGGCTCCATGCATGAGGGTGATGATGTAGTGTGAGTGTCAAGCCAAGGATGTATGATGCAGGCCTAGTTAGCTATAGAATTCCCTAAAAATGATGCTTGTGTAGCATTTTGAAGTGTGTAGCTACCCTTCTTGCTAGAAATAACTAGAGGCACGGCCCTCCTCCACACGTGCACATGGGAGTAGTCTATACTACACTTTGGGCCTTTCATACAACTCATTGTTGGATGGTAGATATGTTGTGGCTTGTACCCGTGCAAAGTCTTAATACAAATGAGCGTTGAAATTTACCAAAAACATCAATTTCTTTTTCTTATAGTGCGTTTAATGTACTATTTTCATTACCTTGTCAGAACTAATCATTAGTGTATGAATCATGTTTATGAAGAAAACAATACACTTTTTTATGTCAAGTGTCTTTCTAGAAAATGGGATGGCTTACTGTTAAAAAGAACTTTCTTAGGAAGAATTTCTTGCACACCATGCCATTGAATTTTGAATGTAAGAAAATGCTTTCATAAGAAATGAAGCTAAACATGAGAAATGGACTTTTTACTCTAAGTTGTGTTGGATTTGCATGCCTCTAGCTATTTGATCTTTTATTTGAACTTGAGAAAGGGACTTTTTTGCTATGAATTGAGCAAATTTAATTGCGGTTTTTAGGACTTGCAAAGAGCTTAGAGCTTTGAGTATAGTTAGTTAGAGATAAAATCCATCGTTTGATGGTGTCAATTTTTTTAAGACCTTTCTTTAGTAATTCATTTATGCAAAGTTTAATCTATGAATCAATTATTTTCATCATGGAGAGGTGTATGCACTCTAGTCATAATCTTTTCTTTGTTGTTTTTTTTTTCGCAGACAAAAATTGCAACAATTAGGTTACTCGTAGAAATCGACATGTCATTAATGGAAAGTGGTATCTTTGAGCTCATTTTGTCGGACCATGATCGTTGGACAAGAGTGTGAAGAAGTTCTTCCAATCTTCTTAACATTGCGAGCCGAGTTCAGCTACGTGGAAGATTGTTAGGCTTAAACACCTTGGACATGACTTATTTCCTATTGTTGGGATCAATCCTTGACGAGGCCTAACAACACATTTGAAAGTATATGAAAAATACCCTTCACCAAGTTTTGTTATCTTCTTGGCGGCCTTTGAAGAAAATCATGTTGATGTGATTGACGGGGTAAGGAAATCACTTTTTTCACTGTCAAACATATGAAATCAATGAGAAAGTACCTCTGACGATATGTGCTCAGACATTCTCAGTCTATTGCTATATGGATTTGCTACAACTGCTGTAGAAAGCAAACTCGTAGTTAGCCCCTCATCGATGTACACCTTAAATTTATTCATATGCGGACACTTGGTAGAGTTGTCGCTGGGCAGTTTGAGAAGTCCTTTTGTGTATACTAGAGGAAGTCGTTCCTCGGGTTGAAACCTCATAGAACCGTAGAAACCATTGAAACACGAGGACGGAATCTACAGTTTCTTATGATTTTTCCCGACCAAACCTCCACTTCACGACTTCGTGAACCCTTCACTGCCTGCTTCGGTGCAGCAAGTAATGCGTGAGGGCATGGAATTGATGGTTTTGGTTTGTTTAGTTGGACGTACGCAACATTCGACCTCAACCTTTCATATACCAACACACAGCACCAAAGTTTGCATGGTGGAAACTCCTACAAGCAATCACTTTCCACGAACTCTGGACATACAGAAGTAAAGTATCCCTTAAAGAAAGAGCCAACATACGCAACCCAACAGCATACCTATGTCACAACATCATCAAAGCCTTCACCGACCAAATAAAAACCATAATTTTCCAATTCCATCGCAAAGGTAACACGAAAGGAATATCACAAACCATAAGAGCACTAACCACGGGACAACGCATATGCAACACAGACAAGAAAATCTGCCCACCATACCTGGTTTTAAGCCCGACCTTCAAATCCATCTGGTTCAGCTCTCCCAACACCACGGGGGGACGGGTACTTCCAGGACTGTGTCAAAACAGTCCTTGAACCCCCTTTTCACACGGTTAAGACCGGTGGAGAAGATACCCTTAGCGGTGGAGTGTTAGTGGGTCAACTCTCCGTGGAGAGGATCCCCACATAACCCTTAAGACTTTGTTCTTATGGGTACCTATCCTGTGCGATCTTTGGTCGTAGAAGCGCAGCCAGGCTGTAAGCTTCCACTGTAATGGTGCAGGCGGGGGTTAAACCACCACTAAGGCTTTCTTAGCCCAAAAAAAAAAAAGAAAAAAAAAAAAAGAAAAAAACAAGTAGAGAGTTGCACACAAGGGTGCAATGGGTTACATAGTATACATAATGAATAAAGAAATAACAATTGACAGGACAGGAAAGATGAATTCCGTACACATAAATGAATGAAAACTAAAGATAACATAATTCAATAAAAAATTTGGATATTTCATGAAAAATTAAACGTGGAATGTTGATTTTGTGACACTTTATATGAAGGTTTTGAATGGATTATTATTCATTCATCTGTTGTGAAGCAAGAATGAAGATGATTTGTGTGTTTTTTTTGGTTGGAAGTGATACAGGAAGACATTGGTGGTGTAAGTAATAAAACAATGATGTAAGGTAGTGAATTCATTTACCTACATGTATCTAAAAATATCCATATCCATATCCATATCCATATCCATATCCATATCTATACTTATATCCATATCTGTATCTATATCTACATCTATATCAACATCTACATCTACATCTATATTCATATGTATATCGATATCTATATCTATATCTATATCTATATCTATATCTATATCTATATCTATATCTATATCTATATCTATATCTATATCTATATCTATATCTATATCTATATCTATATCT
>SZWC01030181.1:0-24872 GCA_023375785.1 Penium margaritaceum | reverse complement strand
CTCCTCAACCTTCCTCTACTGTGACATTGGGAGAACCACTCTACTCTCCTGTGTCAGATGTAGCACATACAATGGCCTCATTAGCAGAATCAAAGGTAGAAGGTGCACCACCTTCAGTAGGAGCAGTCGTCACAGCCGCACCGCGGTAGCCGCCTGCTAACGCTCCAGCAACAGGTCAAAGCTACCGTCTCAGGGTGCGCTACAAGCATGGTGAGCGCATGCATTTGTGGATGCTGCAAAAACCAGACCAGATGAACGTTGCAGTTGTAGCAGACTGTGATGAGCCGACGGCGTACAAGGAAGCCATGGCTGCACCAGATGTAGCAAATAAGGCACAAGCTATGCAACAAGACATACACTCACAGTTTGACAATGGTACATGGGAGCTGAGTGAGCATCCACCTGGACGCAAGGTATTCAAATACAAGTGTGTTCTCAAGAAGAAAAGGGGCACAAATGGCAACCTCGAAATGTACAAGGCGACGCTGGTCGCCAAGGGTTACTCGTTGTACAGCATCAAGCAAGCGTTGCGTGCTTGGAACCCAAAAATGGATACGGCGCTGTAGTACATGGGATTTGAGCGCAGCAAATGTGACTATAGAGTCTATCGCTGGCAGCATGGGTATGAGATCCCCATGATCATTGTCTATATGAATGACACGCTCCTCCTCAGCAACAGTATGTGTGCACTACAGGAGTTCAAGGAGGCCATGCAAGATCGTTTCGAGATGTCTGATCTCAGGATGGCGTTATACTTCCTCAGTGTCCACATCACGTGTGACCACAAATCACGCTCTCTCTTGCTCTACCAGAGCCACTACATCAAAGACATCTTGGACCAGTTGGGCATGGCAGGGGCTTAACGCATCGGCATGCCGCGGGACACGCCGTAGTACCTCGTGAGCTTTAACGGAGAAGCAGATGCTGCAAATGGGCAGAAGTACGAGAGCGCTGTCGGCATTCTCACGAACGTGATAGTGGCAACCAGACCGCACCTCGCACAGGCGCTAAGCGCTGTTAGCCAACACGTGGCGAACCCCGGACCCGAGCACAAGAAGAAAGGGAAGCCGATCTTCTGCTTCCTTGTTGGAACCATCAACATCGCAATCATCTACAACGGCAACGACAATAACAACATCAGCTATACAGACGTAGATTGGGCTTCAAACCCTGAGGACCGCAAGTTGATCTCTGAACACGTGTTCCATATGAATGGTGGGACCATCAGCAGGTGCAAGAAGCAGCAAGTGGTCGTGGCCACCTCAAGTACAGAAGGTGAGTACGTCTCTCTAAGCTTTGGAACCAAGGAAGCAGTTTGGCTTTAGCGTCTCATGGCAAAGATGAGTGGGAGAGCAGCAGTTCCAGTTCCTGTGCGCATCGACAAGCAAAGCGCAAGTGCACTCGCCAAGAATTGCAAGCACCATGTACATACCAATCACATTGACATCGCACATCACTTCTTTTGACACAGTCTGAGAGGGTGCTATCAAGCTGGAGTTTACTCCCACCAACAAGCAGGTAATTCATTTTTGCACCAAGCACGTGATTTGTGAGAATTACCAGTTCTGCATGAGGGCATGTGGACTCAACCCACTCTGATTGTAGGAGATTGTTGGGAAAGGAGCCATCCGGCTCAGTTTCAGGTCCTTGGAGCAAGTTCAAAGAAACTAACAGATGTCTACTAAGTGGGAAAATGTCTACGGTTCAAGTTCCAGGCCGATCCAACGGTCGGATTGGGATATATGAATTTTCAAAGGTTCCGGGGTCATTGATCGCCAGTATGTGGGTGACCCTGGGCGATGGCTCCATGCCTTAGCCTAAAAAAAGAAAACGGTAAAAGGTCTTGTGTCAAGACCTAACGGGAGAAATATTCAACAAGGTCCTAGATTCTTGTATTGCCTTATCTGAGTGTGCTGAATACGAAAAAAGGTATCTCTCCTTACTTTTTAGGTGAGGTGAGATCCTTGTATGCTAGCCATAGACACATGGCGATTCACTATGGGATTGTGGGATATGAAACCAAAAGGAGTGTGAGATGAGAGCATTTTCTAGCTCTCTAGGTTGTGAGTGATCAGCCTGATTGCTAGGCTGATTTCCTATCTTGTGTAAAATTATGGACTTTAGTGTTTGCGCCTTAGCCTCCATGGCTAAGTGGTGTCGCTTGTGAGTGGGCTGACTTGCCCAAACTCTAGCTCTATATGTACTACATCATTTTGAGTGATTCAACAACCATTCGTGAGTACAAGTGATGCCCTTTTAGTCTGACATGTTTGGTGCACCAAGGCTCCGTCCCTTCTCTAGTTCCAACATAGCACACAGGGATCTCACCTCACCTAGAAAGCACAGAGAGGTAACTTTTTCCTAGTCAGCAAACTGTAACAAGGCACCTTGAGAATCTAGGACCTTTTACATATTTCTACCTTGAGGTCTTGACCCTCGACCTCTTGCCTATTTCTTTCCACCATCGCCCATGGTCACCTAGACATCGGCGATCCATGACGCCGTAAACTTAAAATTTCGTATATCTCAATCCGACTGTTGGATCAGCATGAAACTTGGATCGTAGACAATTTGCCACTTGATCTTTCTAATGGTGAGGACCGAATGATGATCAGAGAAAGCATGCAATACTCTCTTGGAACTAGTCCTCTACATCCGAGTTAAAGCTGGATGTCTCCTTTTCCAATAATCCCTTACTTTGCAGTAGTGTGAGTAGGTTGAGTCCACATGCCTTCATGTAGAACTGCTGCTTCTAACGGAACAGTGCCTTTGTACAAAAATCAGCGACCTACTTATTAGTTGGAGCGAATTCCTGCTTCATACCACTCTCCTACACCATGTACCAAACGAAGTGATTTGCAATGTCAGTGTATATGGTGCATGCATGGTGCTCAAGATTCTTGGCCAGTGTTGTTGCGCTCTGGTTGTCAACGCGCATAGGAACAAGAGCTGCTGTATTCCTACTAATCTCCGCCATGAGACGCTAAAGCCAAACTGCTTCTTTTGCTCCAAAGCTGAGAGAGACGTACTAATCTTTTGTGCTTGAGGAGGCCACAACCTCCTACAGCTTGCTACACCGGCTGATGGCCTCGCCATTCACGAGGAACACATTTCTATAGACGGACTTGCGGTCCTCAGGAATTGTAGTTAAATCCGCGTCTGTGTAGCCAATGATGCTGTTGTCATTGCTGTTGTAAGTGATGCTGATGTTGATGGTTCCAGCAAGGTAGTAGAAGATCCACTTCACTGCCTTCTGGTGCTTAGGTTCGGGGCTCTCCATGTGCACGCTGACACCGCTAATAGCCTATGCGAGGTCCGGCCTGGTTGCGACCATCAGGTACATTAGACTGCCAACGGCGCTTGGGTACTTCTACTGCTCAACTATATCTACTTCTCCATTGAAGCTCACAAGGTGCTACCGTGTCTCCAACGGCATGCCATGGGTTTTCAACATGGCCTCTGCCATGCTAAACCGCCGCAAAACATCCTTGATGTTATGGATCTGCTACATCAATAGAGAGCGTGATTTGACCTATGACAATAGTTACGCGTGATCTCAATGCCGAGGAAGTATGACGCCTCTCGGAGATTAGACATCTTGAAGTGCTCCTATATGGCCTCGAAATCTTACAGTGGAGAGATATTGTTTGAGAGGAGGAGCATGTCATCCACATAGACAATGATCATGAGGATCTTTTAGCCATGTTGCAAGCGATAGACACTATAGTCACATTCGTTCTACTCGACCCTCATGCACTACAGCGCCGCATCCAATTTCAGGTTCCATGCACGCGACGCTTGCTTAAGGCCGTATAACGACTTATGCTGCTTGCAAACCAGATTCTCCTGCCCATCCATGACGAGTCCCTCTCATTGCTTGATTTAGATTTCCTCCTCCAAGTCACACTTCAAGAATGTCGTCTTGACATCCATGTGTTGGAACTCAAAGTCCGCAGCTGTAGCATAAGAGAAGAGAATATGCACAGAGGCAAACTTTGTAACATACGTAAATGAATCAGTGTAGTCGATGCCTTCCTACTGCGAGTATCCCTTGGCGATGAGCCTCGCCTTGTACTTTTTGAGGTTGCAATTCGTGCCTCTCTTCTTCTTAAACACCCACTTGTACTTGATTAACTTTTGTCCAGGTGGACGCATAGTCAGCTCCCGCGTACCGTTGTCAAGGAACAATTGTATCTCCTACTGCATAGCTTGCATCAAGTCCGCTAGATCTGGTACAGCCATGGCCTCCTTGTACGATTTTGGTTCATCAGAGTCTTCTGCAAGTGCAACGTCCATCTGGTCTCGTTTTTAGAGCACAAGTAAATGCCCACACTGACCAGGCTTGTAGCGCACCCTAAGAGGTTATCTGGAACCTGGTGGTGGAGCGTTGGCAGGGAGCTAGCGCGGTGCTGTTGGCACAATTGTTGTTGGTGGTGGTGCATCTTTATCCTCTACTTCTACCGATGAGGCAGCTATATCTTTTATATTAGACATGGAAGTCTAGTGGTTCTCCAACAGTCACAGTAATGGAAGTATCAGGAGAGACTGGATCAGGAAGGATGTCCACTCCTGTAACCTCTTCAATTGCTTGGTCTGTTGCTTCCTCATTAAGAATAATGTTGGTGTTGATGAATTCGCTCTCGTTCAAGACAACATCCCTGGAGATGATGACGTGGCCAGTATCCCTATCGTAGACGCAATACGCCCTGCTTGTCACGTCAAAGCCGATCAACAGCATCTGCGCGCTCTTTGCATCTTACTTCTGCCGATTCTCCTTTGGCACATGCATGTGCAAAAATGTACCAAACGCGCAAAAATGACCCACACTCGGCATATTGCTAAACCACGCCTTGTATAGCGTAATCTGTTCTAGCGCCTTGGTTGGACTTCGGTTATTGATGTACAATGCAGTGAACACTACTTCGGCCTTGAAGTCATAGGTTACCCAAGCCGCGTGCAGCATGGAGTACGCCAACTCAATGATGGTGTGGTTGGCGTGTCCTGCTATGCCGTTCCGCTGCGAAGAGTATGGCGTGGTGCGTTGTGCGTTGATGCTAACTGCTGCGAGGTAGTCCAGGAATTCCTTCCTCTGGTACTCTCCGCCACGGTCGCTACGCAACGCTTTGACCTTCTTGCCAGTGTGGTCCTCCACCATTGCCTTAAACTCCTTGAACCTTTCAAAGTACCAGTCCTTGGAGGAAAGGAGGTATCCAACAGTGTAACGGCAGAAATCATCAATGAAGGTAAGAAAATACCTAGAGCCTCCAAAGCTCTAGGTCTGTGTCAGGCCACACAAGTCCGTGTGGACCAGCTCCAGCACCTCCTTTGCAGGCTCCCGTACTCTAGAGAATGCCTCATGATTGTGCTTCCCCTCCAAATAGCCTATGCTCTATTGCTACTCAAAGTTAGAGATGGTGGACAAGTCACCCACCATATGTTTCTTTGAAGTTGCTATGTGGCCGTAGCGTGCATGCCAGATTACGCCATTTCTGGCCTGCACTGTTGCAAGACTCTGCTCGCTAGGGATCTTGGCAGTACCTAAGAGGCGGTACATGTGGCCTTCCCTCACTAACCCAGCCAACTCCTCTCCCGTTTCCTTGTCCAGGATGTAGCCATAAACTTCTTCAAAGACACCTCGCATTCCTATACTGGACACAGAGGAATCTTAGAGAAGGTTGAACGCAGCATCGGGTACATATAGCACGCCAAGGAACACTCCCACTTCAATGCCATGCGGGATCTGCATCTACATCTCCAAAATCCCAATCCCCTCATCATACATCACCCGATCATCACCTATAGCAATAGGTCCCGGGGGATGGAGAGCACCTGCGTAAACTACTCCTTGAGGCGCGTCGGGCTCTTAGTACACCCTGAGTCCTTGTACTACACCAGATCCGCCTTCTCCTTTTGCGACATGTCAGACTACGCCATGAAAGGCAGTCGTACACCTCTTTGGCCATGTTCATGTTGCCAAAATGGCGCACGCCAGTCTGGTTCTGTTGCTGCTACTGTTGACGCTACTTTGACTACTGCTGCTACTGCTGTGGAGAATAGTGTTTTTTGTGCTGCGACTGCTCCTTTTGGTCCCTTTTGAACTTGAAGCAATCTTTCTTATAGTGCCCCTCTTTCTTGGCAATAGTGGCACTTACCTTTCTTCTTGCCTCTCTGCTGCCCAGATTACTGCTGTTGCTGGTTGCGTGAGCCCATGGCCATAAAAGCTACTTCACTCCTGCTACCACCATTGCACTTTATTACATTGCGACGGAGTTCAATCTGCACCAGTTGCGTGTAGATAAAGTCCTAGTCGAGAGCCAACTCGCATGGTATCGTAGCTTGTTTCGAGGCCCCTCAGCAAGAGGACGATAAAACGCTTCTCTTCTACAGGGTTGCCGTCCGCTTTAAGCTGCTTTGCCAGCTCCTTTGCCCTGTCCAGGTACGCCTTCATCCCTTCACCAACCTGCATTTTCAGCGCCATTATCATCTCCTCCAAAAGCTAGATGAATGTAGGATCCTTGCTCTGATACTTCTTGCACAATGTGTCCCACTCCTCTTTTGCAGTAGCCTTGTCACACACGTACTGAAGATGCGGGTTGCAGATGGTTTTTACAAGCGACCTATAAATCTGCATGTCCTTCTTTGCCGCATATGCCGCTGCTCCAGTTGTGGATGAACTTGCATCTGCTGCACCTTTCTACGGTATCTTCCCTGCCACCACCTGCGCTGCGATGGTCCTCGTTGCCCCTCACCACCTCCGACAAGCTCCTCTTCTCCAAAAGGAGGCGGTTATGGATCTTCCAAAACGTGAAGTTGGCGTATCCTTCCAGCCTCTCCAAGGGATGTGCTACTATTACCATACCTGCTGCTGCCATTTTCAGCTTTGGTAATGCTAAACACTGCCCTTTAGGGGCAGCACTACCCCTCCTTCCACTGTTGCTTCTACAAGAAATCTGTCTGACAAAAAATGGATTGTAGAGGCTAAGAAACTTGGAATTTAGAAAAACTGAGCCACCACTGGACAATGCAGCTCACAACCTTTCAGATCCACCGATAAACTGAGGTCATCAAAAAGGGATTTTAAGAGATATGCCCTTTTGAAACCAAGATATGTTGTTGCTCTTATTCCAAAGTAGACCAGCAACCATGTAAATGGTGTTTCTCCTAAACTTACGAATGGAATGCATTTTTTTTGCACAAATGAAAAGCTTAGAAAAAAGCATTGAATTTGCATATGCTAATTTTAAAATTTGACAAAAAAAGGACATAGTTATGGTCATGGAAGGCAACAGTCTTACTCAGAGAGAAGAATGTCGCTCTAGTCGACCTGGTTTTGAAGATAACCCTCAATCTAAAAGTTCAATCTTCGTACTTTTGGGCTCGTTGGAAAGCTCCTCTTGCCAAATTGAAGATCTTTTGGTTGATTGTCAAATTTGGTCAAGTTTTTACCCTAACCCTTCACTCTCAAAATGACGGCCTGTGCTAGATAAAACAGGTAGAACTTGACTGTGATACCAAGTGTTGGAATTGGAGGAGAGAAGGAGCCTTGGAGCAGCAAATATGTGGGACTGAAAAGGCATCAATTGTGCTGAACAATCATTATTGAATCACTCAAAATGATTGAGTACATATAGAGGTATAGATTCGGCAAGTCAGCCCTCTCACAAGCTCTACCACTTAGCCATGGAGGCTAAGGCTCACACACTAGAGTCCATAATTTCACACGAGAGAGGAAACCAGCCTAGCAATTAGACAAACTACTCACACACGACCTAGAGAGCTAGAAACTGCTCTCATGACACACTCCTAGTGGTTACATAAGTCACAATCCCATGGAGAATCACCATGTGTCCATGGCTAGCACACAAGTATCTCACATCTCCTAAAAAGTAAGGAGAGGTACCATTTTCCTTGTAAACACACTCAAACTAGGGAACCCAAGAATCCACGACCTTTTTGGATATATCTCCCATCAAGTCTTGACTCTGGATCTGTTGCCTTTTTCTTTCCTCAGGCTAAGGCATGCACCTGTCACCCATAGTCACCCAGACATCCGCGGTCCATGATATTGAAAACTCTGAAAATTCATATCTCTCAATCGGACAGTTGGATTGGCCTAAGACTTGAACCAGAGACACTTTGCGACCTGATCTTCAGAATGGTGAAGTCAGATTGGCAATTGGAGTAGGAATCTAGTAATGTTTTGAACCTAGTTCCTATGAACCTGAAACTGGGGTAGATGGCTCCTTTCCCAACATCACGCACCAAGCACATTGACATTCAATATCATTTCATCAAACACATGGTGCACAAGGGTGCTATCAAGCTGGAGTTTACTCCAACAAGCAAGCTGGTCGCTGATTTCTCCACCAAGCCATTGACCCAAGAGAAGCAGCAGTTCTGCATGAAGGCATGTGGACTCAGCCCACTCTGACTGTTGCAAAGTGGGAGATTGATGGAAAAGGGGCCATCGTGCTTGATTTGGGATCCAGAAGAGCAAGTTCTAGGAAACAACCAAATGCTGTCTCTCATCTAGTGGTAAATTTGCTACGGTGCAAGTTTCGGGGCAATCCAATGGTTGGACAAGGAGATATGG
Organism: Penium margaritaceum; assembly: GCA_023375785.1. Lineage (NCBI taxonomy): Eukaryota > Viridiplantae > Streptophyta > Zygnematophyceae > Desmidiales > Peniaceae > Penium > Penium margaritaceum. The sequence goes on along the minus strand of SZWC01030181.1, from coordinate 16,279 downwards.
ATTTTTTAAGTTTTCGGGGTCATGGAACACAGATGTCTGGGTGACCATGGGCGATATCTCCATGCTCTAGCCAAATGAAATAAAAGGGGAACAATTCTAGAATCAAGACCTCATGGGAGAAATATCTAGATGTTGGAAAAGGAGTAATCTGGCTCAAATTCAGGTCCATGGGAGCAAGTTCCGGGAAAGTACCAGATGCATACTACGATCGTTGATCCAACTTCACCATTAGAAAAATCAGGTGGCAAAATATGAACGGTCAAAGTTTGAGGTCGATCGAACAATTGGATGGGGAGATATGAATTTTCGAAGTTTTCAAGGTCATCGACCGCCAATATCCGGGTGACCATGGGCGATGGCTCCATGCCTTAGCCTAAGAAAAGAAAAAGGCAAAAGGTCCAGGGTCAAGACCTGATGGGAGAAATATCCAAAAAGGTCCTTGGCCTTAGGATTGCCTTGTCAGAGTGTACTGACTAGTATAAAGGTACCTTTCATTACTTTTTAGGTGAGGTGAGATCCTTGTGTGCTAGCCATGGACACATGGCAATTCTCCATGGGATTGTGGGTTATGTGACCACTAGGAGTGTGCCATGAGAGCATATTCTAGCTCTCTAGGTTGTGTGTGAGTGGTCAGCCTGATTGCTAAGCTGATTTCCTCCCTTGTGTGAGATTATGGACTCTAGTGTGTGAGCATTAGCCTACATGGCTAAGTGGTGTGGCTTGTGAGAGGGCTGACTTGCCCAAGCCTTAGCTCTATATGTACTCCATCATTTTGAGTGAATGAATAACCATTCTTGAGCACAAGTGATGCCTTTCCAATCACACATGCTCGCTGCTCCAAGGCTCCCTCTCACCTCCAGATCCAACATTTGGTATCAGAGCCAAGTTCTGCCACTTTCAGCCAGCACAGGCCGTCACTTTGAGAGTGACAGGTTGGACTAGAATCTTCACCAGATTTGACAATCCAGCACAGGATCTTCAAGCTCAAGAGACAAGCTTTCAAACGGGCCCAAGATCGCGAAGATCCAACAGTCCGATTGAGAGTTATGGTCAAATTGAGGTTGGCCACGGCTGCACTCTTCTCCATGTGTAAGACTGTCGCCTTGCGATGACCATAACTCTCTTGTTTCTTTGTCATATTTAAAATGTGGCACATGCGAATTGTGGTATTTTTCCTGAGCTTTCCATTGCTGCACAAATATTTGCATTCAATTGATTCTTTTGGGAGAAATGCCGTTTACAAGCTGGCTGGTCTGAGTTGGAGTAGGAGCAGAAGCATACCCTGTTTTCAAGAGGGCATATCTTTTAAAATCCTCTGTTGATGACCCTATTTTATGGGTTGATCTGAAGGTTTCTGAGCTGAATTTTCCAGTGGTGGGCTCCGTTTTACAAAATTCCCATGGTGCTGGTATCTACAGTCCATTTTCTGTCAAACAGATTTCTGGGAGAAGCAGCAGTAGAAGTAGGGGTAGCGCCGCCATCCAAGGGCAGCGCTGAGCATCACCAAGGCTCAAAATGGCAGCAGCTCGCGTTGTGACAGCAGCCCAGCCTTTGGAGAGGCTGGAGGGATGCGCCAACTTCACATTTTGGAAGATTTGTACCCGCCTCCTTTAGGAGGAGAGGGGCATGTGGGAGGTGGTGAGCGGCGACGAGCGGACTCCAGTTCCACAGGCAAAAGGCATAACCGCAGTGCACGTGGTGGCGGGGAAGACTCCGCAAAAGGGTGCAGCTGATGCGGGTTCTTCTGTAGCTGTACCTGCGGTGTATGAGGAGTGGAAGAAGAAGGACAGGCAGACCTACAGGTTGCTTGTCAACACCATCTCCAACCGCATCTTCATTACATGAGTGACAAGGCTACAGCAAAGGTGGGGTGGGACACGTTGTGCAAAAAGTTTGAGAGCAAGGATCCTGCATTCCTCATGCTTTTGGAGGAAAATATGATGGCACTAAAAATGCAGGGTGGTGAAGGGATGGAGGCGTATCTGGACAGGGAAAAGGAGTTGGCGAAGCAGTTGAGAGCGGCCGGAAACCCTGTGGAAGACACGCGGTTCATCCTCCCCTTGCTGAGGGGACTCCCAACCAGCTACGGTGCGAGAGACGATGGAGTTCCAGCCAACTCTCTACCTCGACTTCATCTGCACACACCTGGTGTTGATGGAATTGCGTCGCAATGCAGCAAAGCGCAATGGCGGCGGCAGTAGTGAAGTAGCTTTTGTGGGCACGAGCTCACAAAACTAGCAGCAACAGCAATAGTCTGTGCAGCGGAAAGGCAGAAAGAAAGGCAAATTCCACTACTGCCAGAAAGAGGAACACTACAAAAAGGAGTGTTTCAAGCTCAAGAGGGACCAGAAGGAGCAGCAGCAGCAGTAGTCACACCACCAGCAGCAACAGCAATCACAGCAACGTCAGCAACAGCAGCAGTAGCAGCAAAACCAGGCTGGTGTGCGCCACTTTGGCAACATGAATGTGGCCAAGGAGGTGCGCGACCGTCTCTCCATGGCAAAGTCTTACATGTCGCAGGTGGAGAAGGCGGATCTCGCATGGTACAAGGACTCAGGATGTACCAAGAGCCTCACACATCACAAGGAATGGTTTACACAACTCCGGTTCATCCCTCCCCGCCCTATCGCTATGGGTGATGATCAGGTGGTGTATGCTGAGGGGATTGAGATTGTGGAGATGTGGTTGGAGACCCCACATAGCATTGAAGTGGGAGTGTTCCATGGCGTGCTGTATGTACCTGATGCTGCATTCAACCTCTTGTCAGTCTCCTCTCTTGCAAATACATGATTGCGCGTCGTCTTCGATGATGACTATGGCTACATCCTCAACAAGGATACAGAAGAGGAGTTGGCCAGGTCGGTGAAGGAGGGCGACATGTACGGCCTGCTGGGAGCGACCAAGATCCCGCGTGAGCAGAGTCTTATAGCACTGCTCCAGGCGACAGATGGCGAGATCTGGCATGCGCGCTACGGCCAGATTGGCATGCGCGCCTTGCAGCAGCTTCAAGCAAAGCAGATGGTGTGTGACCTGCCTACCATCTCTAACTTTGAGCAGCAGTTATGCATCGGCTGTTTGGAGGTGAAGTAGCACCGCGAGGCGTTCTCTGGAGTGGGGGAGCCTGCAAAGGAGGTGTTGGAGCTGGTCCACACGGACTTGTGCGGACCGATGCAGACCCAGAGCTTTGGAGGCTCTAGGTATTTCCTGACCTTCATTGATGGTTTCAGCCGTTACACTGTTGTGTACTTCCTTCCTTCCAAGGACCAGTGCTTTGACAGGTTCAAGGAGTTCAAGGCCATGGTGGAGAACCAGACTGGCAAGAAGATCAAGGCGGTGCACAGCGATCGCGGTGGAGAGTACCTAAGCAAGGATTTCCAGGACTACCTTGCAGCAGCTCGCATCAAGGCGAAGTTTCCACGCTGTACTCGTCGTAGCAGAACGGTGTAGCAGAACGCGCCAACCGTACTATTGTCGAGTCAACGCGCTCCATGCTGCACGCGGCTCGGCTGACCTACGACTTGTGGGCTGAAGCCTTGAGCACTGCGGTCTTCATCAAGAACCGTAATCCAACTAAGGCGCTAGAGCAAATGACGCCGTACGAGGCGTAGTTCAGCAAGAAACCGAGCGTGAATCATCTTCGAGTATTTGGCAGCCTGGCGCACATGCACATGCCCAAGGAGAAGTGGCACAATTCGGATACAAAGAGTGTGCAAATGCTGATGATTGGCTACGACGTGGCAAGCAAGGCCTATCGCCTCTACGAGAGGGATACAGGCCACGTCATCATCTCCAGGGATGTCGTCTTTAGTGAGAGCAACGTCATCAGCACCAACCATGTCTGTGAAGAGGCAGCAAAACCAGCAGCTGACGAGACAGTGGGAGTAGGAATCCTTCCTGACCCAGTCTCTCCCGATCCTTCCTCTACAGTGACAGTAGGAGAATCACTCTACTCTCCCATGTCTGATGCAGTAGATACAACAGCCTCATCGGCAGAAGCAAAGGAGGGAGATGTAGCACCACCAGCAGTAGGAGTTGTGCGAGCAGCACCGCGCCAGCCGCCCGCTAACGCTCTAGCACCAGGTTGCAGGTACCCTCTCAGGGTGCGCTATAAGCCTGGTGAGCGCGGCCATTTCTAGATGCTACAAAAACCAGAACAGATGAATGTAGCAGTTGTAGGAGATTCAGATGAGCTAACGTCATACAAGGAGGCCATGGCTGTACTGGATGTAGCAGATTGGGCGCAATCGGTGCAGCAGGAGATACAGTCACAGCTGGACAACGGCACGTGGGAGCTGACTGAGGGTCCACCTGGACGTAAGGTGATCAAGTGCAAGTGGGTGTTCAAGAGGAAGCGGAGAGCAGATGGTAACTTGGAAAAGTACAAGGCGAGGCTAGCAACCAAGGGCTACTCGCAACACAGGGCATCGACTACACAAAAACGTTTGTCCCTGTTGGAAAGTTTGCCTTTGTGCGCACGCTCCTCTCTCATGCAACAGCTAAGGAATTCAAGGTTCACCACATGGATGTCAAGACGGCATTCTTGAATGGTGACTTGGAGGAGCACATCTGCATGGAGGTGCCGGAGGGGTTCGTCATGGATGGCCAGGAGCACCTAGTTTGCAAGCTACAGAAGTCGCTATTCGGCCTCAAGCAAGCGTCGCGTGCTTGGAAGCAGAAGTTGGATGCGGCATTGTAGTGCATGGGGTTTGAGCGCAGTGAGTGTGACTATAGCGTCTATTGTTGGCAGCATGGTCATGAGGTGCTCATCATCATCGTGTATGTGGATGACATGCTCCTCCATTCCAACAACATGTCTGCACTGCAGGAGTTTAAGGAAGCCATGCAGGAGCGCTTCCAGATGTCAGATCTCGGGGAGGCATCATACTTCCTTGGTATCCACATCACGCGTGACTGCTAATCACGTTCTCTCTCGCTGCAGCAGAGCCGCTACATCAAGGATGTTTTGCAGCGATCTGGCATGGCAGAGGTAAAACCCATCGGCACGCCGCTGGAGACGCGGCAGTACCTCGTGAGCTTCAATGGAGAAGCAAATACAGCTGAGCGGCAGAAGTACCAGAGCGCCGTCAGCAGCCTCGTGTACCTGATGGTGGCAACCAGGCCAGACCTCGCACAGGCTGTTAGCGCCGTGAGCCAGCACATGGAAAATCCCGGACCTGAGCACCAGAAGGCAGTGAAGCGGATCTTCCGCTACCTTGCTACAACCATCAACATTGGAATCACCTACAACGGCAACGACGACAATATCATCGACTACACAGATGCAGATTGGGCTTCAAACCCTGAGGACCGTAAGTCCATCTCTGGACATGTGTTCCTCATGAATGGTGGGGCCATCAGCAAGTGCAGCAAGCGGCAGGTGGTCGTGGCCACCTCAAGCACAGAACCTGAGTACCTCTCTCTCAGCTTTGGAGCCAAGGAAGCAGTTTGGCTTCAGCATCTCATGGCAGAGATGAGTGGGAGTGCAGCAGTTCCACTTCCTCTGCGCGTTGACAACCAGATTCCCATCGCACTTGCCAAGAATCTTGAGCACAATGCACGTACCAAGCACATTGACATCACATATCACTTCATCAGGCATATGGTGCAAGAGGGTGCTATCAAGTTGGAGTTTACTCCTACCAGCAAGGAGGTTGCTGATTTCTGCACCAAGCTAGTGACCCATGAGAAGCAGCAGTTATGCATGAAGGCATGTGGACTCAGCCCACTTTGACTGCGGCAAAGTGGGAGATTGTTGGAAAAGGAGCAATCTGGCTCAGTTTCAGGTCCAAAGGAGCAAGTTCCAGGAAAGTACCAGATGCCGACTCCGATCGTCAATCCAACTTCACCATTAGAAAGATCAGGTGGCAAAATCTTTCCAGTCCAAGTTTGAGGTCGATCCAACAGTCCGATTGGGAGATGTGAATTTTCAAAGTTTTTGGGGTCATCGATGGCCGATGTCCGGGTGACCATGGGCGATGGCTCCATGCCTTGGCCTGAGAAAAGAAAAAGGCAAGAGGTCCAGGGTTAAGACCTGATGGGAGAAATATCCAAAAAGGTCCTTGGTCTTAGGATTGCCTTGTCAGAGTGTGCTGACTAGGATAAAGGTACCTTTCCTTACTTTTTAGGTGAGATGAGATCCTTGTGTGCTAGCCATGGACACATGGTGATTCTCCATGGGATTGTGGGTTATGTGACCACTAGGAGTGTGCCATGAGAGCATTTTCTAGCTCTCTAGGTCGTGTGTGAGTGGTCAGCCTGATTGCTAGGCTGATTTCCTCCCTTGTGTGAGATTATGGACTCTAGTNGGGGTCATCGACCGCCGATATCCGGGTGACCATGGGCGATGGCTCCATGCCTTAGCCTGAGAAAAGAAAAAGGCAAGAGGTCCAGGGTCAAGACCTGATGGGAGAAATATCCAAAAAGGTCCTTGGTCTTAGGATTGCCTTGTCAGAGTGTGCTGACTAGGATAAAGGTACCTTTCCTTACTTTTTAGGTGAGATGAGATCCTTGTGTGCTAGCCATGGACACATGGTGATTCTCCATGGGATTGTGGGTTATGTGACCACTAGGAGTGTGCCATGAGAGCATTTTCTAGCTCTCTAGGTCGTGTGTGAGTGGTCAGCCTGATTGCTAGGCTGATTTCCTCCCTTGTGTGAGATTATGGACTCTAGTCTGAGCCTTAGCCTCCATGGCTAAGTGGTGTGGCTTGTGAGAGGGCTGACATGTCCAAGCTCTAGCTCTATATGTACTCCATCATTTTGAGTGATTGAACAACCATTCTTCAGCACAAGTGATGCCCTTCCAATCACACATGCTCGCTGCTCCAAGGCTCCCTCTCTCCTTCAGATCCAACACAAGAAAGGTACTAGATTATTGGGTTTCCTTGTGAGACTATACTGGCTAGGAAAAGGTACCTCCCCTTTCTTTGTAGGTGAGGTGAGATCCTTGTATGCTAGCCATGGACACATGGCCATGCTCCATAGGGCTGTGGGTTATGTGACTGATAGGATTGTACCATGAGAGCATTTTCTAGCATTCTAGGTCGTGTGTGAATGGTCAGCCTGATTGCTAGGCTGATGTCCTCTCTTCTGTGAGATTATGGACTCTAGTGTGTGAACCTTTGTCTTCATGGCTAAGTGGTGTGGCTTGTGAAAGGCTTGACTTGTCCAAGCTCTAACTCCATATGTGGTCCATCATTTTGAGTTATTGAACAACCATTCTTCGCCACAAGTGATGCCCTTTTCAGACCCACAAGTTTGTTGCTCCAAGGCTCCCGCTCTCCTCCAGTTTCAACACATCCCCCTTGCCTACATGGCGTTCCCTATGACCGCCAAGTGGTTCCAACCACCAGGAAGGACCTTGGAATGTTCTAAGATGTCTCTTAGAACCTTCTTCTCCCCCTTTTGGTCACAAAGAAAATTAGACACTGGGCTAGGATTTGACCCAATGATCTCTCGCTCCACAGACTAACTCTGGAATGGCTAAGCCACACGGAGTTGTCATAAGAAGTGTTTGCTGGCTATACGATGTAGTTTAGACCAAGGGGACTTGCTCCAAAGGAGCAGTGCATGCCTTGTCTATTTGGACAAGACTTAGGGGACTTACTCACATGGAACATTTCATGCCTAGTCTGACCTATGCCTTTCCAAATATCAGCAATGGAAAATGAGCATATCAGCTTAAAAAACTCTTCCTTGCACCTCTGTCCATTAGCTTTCATATATCTTCTCTCTCCAGCAGTCTTAGCCTCTGTCTTTATCCGCTACGTTGACCATAGCGATGCCTCAAGTACCTGCAGAGTGCAATTTGTTGTCAAGCGCCTTTGTCATACAATATGCGAGCATCTTCCTAGTCTTTATGTATTCCAGATTTACAATCTCCTTTGCGACCAGGTTGCATGAGTAGTGGTACTTGATGTCGATGTGCTTGGTTCATCAGGAGATGATATCATCCTATGCCATTTTTGTGGCACTCTTGTTGTTGATGCGGACCTTTATTACTTCCGTTTGTGGCACTCTTATCTCAGCAAGCAATGTGCGTAGCCACTGTCTCCTTGCATGCTTTTGACAGTGCGATGTACTATGCCTTTACGGTAGAGAGGAAGACACAATCTTGCTTTTTGCATTTCCAAGAGACTACACCACCGTTAAAGAGGCACTCAAAGCCCGATGTCGACTTTCTGTTATCGATTATTCTTCCCGTATTAGCGTCTGTGTAGTGTAGTAGCCGCAGTGGGTGAGATCATTCTTGGCCTCCAAATAGGAGTCCCATGTGTTGTGTCTTCTGTAGATAGCGCATGATGCGCTGACTGCTTGCCAGTGCTGTGGCCCTAGATTGGCCACAAAGTTACTCACTTGTCCCATAGCATAGCAAATGTCAAGGCTGTTTACCTGATATACTCCTTGTCCATGGCTGATATTTGGACCGGCACAGGACGGACTACGCATGCACTGCTCCCTTGGAGTAAGTCCCCTAAGTCTGGTCCAGATAGACAAGGCATGCACTGCTCCTTTGGAGCACTTCCCCTTAGTCTAAACCGGATAGTATAGCCAGCAAAGATTACATACAACAACTCCTTGTGGCTTAGACGTTCCATAGTTTGTCTTTGGAGCGAGAGGTCACTGGGTGAAATCCTAGCCCAGTGACTAATTTTCTTTGTGACCAAAAGGGGGACAGGAAGGTTCTAAGAGACATCTTTGAGCATTCCAAGGTCCTTCCTTGTGGCTGACGCCACTTGGCGGTCACAAGGAGGGCCATGTAGGCAAGGGAAATGATGCAATCTAGATTGCCTCCAAAGTGGCTCATCCAAGGAGCCACTGCGCGCCTAGGCTAGAGGCTGGCTCTAGGACTATAAGAACCTGTCAGTTGCCTATCATTGAGTACAATTCTTACCTTAGAGAATCCTATGAGAGTTTTCCACCAGAGGAAGACACTACAGAAGCATTGGTTGGTCTTAGCCCCAAGAGTTTGCTCCTCGCACGAAAGTGACCACGTGCTAAGGACAAAGTGCAAGGAAGTAATTCCTACAAACTACTCAGTGTGGAACCTTGGCTCTGAGGGTGATATCATTTATTGGTTGCAAAACCAAGAGATGGGCGTGAACCATTGAGTCGGAACCCGTTTTCTAGACCGTCACTCGAAGCAGGTTGACAAAGGGTTATGGGCCCACACTGACTAGTCCTAAGGCACACTTTTTCACACTCTCTCGTCCTCTCTGTCTTGCAGTGCACATCAGATCATTAAGCTCCATCAGCTCCATCTGCTCCATCATTTCCAACGCCTGGGGCAGGGACTTAGCAAACAAGGGCCAAGGATAAGCTCTGTCATTGGAGATACGACCCTTGGTGTTGTTGGAACTGGAGGAGAGAGGGAACCTTGAAGCAGCAAGCATGTGGGACTTGAAGGGCATCACTTGTGCTGAAGAATGGTTGTTGAATCACTCAAAATGATGGAGTACATATAGAGTTAGAGCTTGGCCAAGTCAGCCCTCTCACAAGCCACACCACTTAGCCATGGAGGCTAAGGTTCACACATTAGAGTCCATAATCTCACACAAGGGGGGAAATCAGCCTAGCAATCAGGCTGACCACTCACACACGACCTAGAGAGCTAGAAAATGCTTTCATGGCACACTCTTAGTGGTCACATAACCCACAATCCCATGGAGAAACGCCATGTGTCCATGGCTAGCACACAAGGATCTCACCTCACCTAAAAGGTAAGGAGATGTACCTTTTTCCTAGTCAGCACACTCTGACAAGGCAACCCAGGAATCAAGGACCTTTTTGGATATTTCTCCCATCAGGTCTTGACCCTGGACCTCTTGCCTTTTTCTTTTCTCAGGCTAAGGTATGGAGCCATTGCTCATGGTCACCTGGATATCGGCGGTCGATGACCGCAAAACTACGAAAATTCATATCACCCAATCCGACTGTTGGATCGGCCTCAAACATGGACTAGAGACATTTCGCCACCTGATCTTTGCAATGGTGAAGTTAGATTGACGATCCGAGCAGGCATCTGGTACTTTCCTGGAACTTGCTACGGTGGACCTGAAACTGGGCCGGATGGCTCCTTCCACAACAATCTCCTACTTTACCGTAGTCAGAGTGGGCTGAGTCCACATGCCTTCATGCAGAACTGCTACTTGTCACGGGTCACTGGCTTGGTGTAGAAATCAGTGACCTGCTTGCTTATTGGAGTAAACTCCAACTTGATAGCACCCTCTAGTACCATATGCCTGATGAAGGGATATGCGATGTCAATGTGCTTGGTGCGTGCATGGTGCTCAGGATTCCTGGCGAGTGCAATTGCGCTCTGGTTGTCAACGCGCACAGGAACTAGAACTGCTGCACTCCCTCTCATCTCTGCCATGAGACGTTGAAGCCAAACTCCTTCCTTGGCTCCAAAGCTGAGAGAGAGGTACTCAGCTTCCGTGCTTGAGGTGGCCATGACCACCTACCGCTTGCTGCACCAGTTGATGGCTCCACCATTCATGAGGAACACATGTCCAGAGATAGACTTACAGTCCTGAGGGTTTGAAGCCCAATCTGCGTCTGTATAGCCAATGATGCTGTTGTCATTTCCGTTGTAGGTGATGCGGATGTTGATGGTTCCAGCAAGGAGCGGAAGATCCGCTTCACTGCCTGCTGGTACTCAGGTCCGGGGTTTGCCATGTGCTGGCTCAGAGCGCTAACAGCCTGTGTGAGGTCCGGCCTGGTTGCCACCATCAGGTACATGAGGCTGCCGACGGCGCTCTAGTACTTCTGCTGCTCAGCTGCATTTGCTTCTCCATTGAAGCTCACGATATACTGCCGCGTCTCCAGCGGCGTGCAGATGGGTTTTGCCTCTACCATGCCAAACCGCTGCAAAACATCCTTGATGTAGCGGCTCTATTGTAGCAAGAGCGAGCGTGATTTGCGGTCATGCGTGATCTAGATAACGAGGAAGTATGATGCCTGCTCGAGATCAGACATCTGGAAGCGCTCCTGCATGGCTTCCTTGAACTCTTGCAGTATAGACATGCTGTTGGAAAGGAGGAGCATGTCATCCACATAGACGATGATGATGAGCACCTCATGACCATGCTTCCAGCGATAGACGCTGTAGTCACACTCACTGCGCTCAAACCCCATGCACTACAACGCCGCATCCAACTTCTGGTTCCAAGCAGACGACACTTGCTTGAGGCCGTACAGCGACTTCTACAACTTGCAAACTAGGTGCTCCTGGCCATCCATGACAAATCCCTCCAGCTGCTCCATGTCAATCTCCTCCTCCAAGTTAGCTTTTAGGAACGCCGTCTTGACGTCCATGTGGTGGACCTCAAAGTCATCTGCTGCTGTATAGGAAAGGAGCGTAGGCATAGAGGCAAACTTTGCAACAGGAGCAAAGGTTTTGTGTAGTCGATGCCTTCCCGTGCAAGTAGCCCTTGGCAACCAGCCTTACCTTGTACTTTTCTAGGTTACCATGTGCTCCCCGCTTCTTCTTTCACACGCACTTGCACTTGATCACCTTTCGTCTAGGTGGACGATTAGTCAGCTCCCTCGTACCGTTGTCGAGCTGCGATTGTATCTCCTACTACACAGCTTACGCCCAATCTGCTGCATCTGGTGCAACCATGGCCTCCTTGTACGACGCTGGCTCATCAGAGTCTGCAGCAACTGCGACATTCATGTGGTCTCGTTTTTGGAGCATCCAGAAATGCCCACGCTCACCAGGATTTTAGTGCACCCTGAGAGGGTACCTTCAACCTAGTGCTGGAGCGTTAGCAGGCGGCTGGAGCGGTGCTATTGGCACATCTGCTTTTGCTGATGGTTGTACATCTTCTTCCTCTGCTTCTGCCGATGAGGCCAGTGTGTTTGCTGCATCAGACATGGGAGAGTAGACTGGTTCTCCCGCTGTCACAGTGGAGGAAGGATCAGGAGAGGCTGGGTTTGGAAACATATCTGCTCCTACTGCCTCGTCAGCTGCGGTTTCTGCTTCCTCGTCACAGACAATGTTGGTGCCGATGACGTTGCTCTCGTTGAAGACGATATCCGTGGAGATGATGACGTGGCCTGTATCCCTCTTGTAGAGGCGATACGCCTTGCTTGCCACGTTGTAGCCAATCATCAGCATCTGCAAGCTCTTCGCGTCCCACTTTTGCCACTTCTCCTTTGGCACATGCACGTGCGCCAAACTGCCAAACGCGCGAAGATGACCCACACTCAGCTTCATGCCGAACTACGCCTCGTACGGCGTCATCTGCTCGAGGTCCTTAGTTGGACTGCAGTTCTTCATGTACACCGCAATGCTTACTGCTTCCGCCCAAAAGTTGTAGGTGAGCCGAGCTGCGTGAAGCATGGAGCATGCCGACTCAACAATGGTGCTATTGGCGCGGTTTGCTACGCCGTTCTGCTGCGGCGAGTATGGCGCGGTGCGCTGCGCCTTGAGGAAAGGAAGTACACAGCAGTGTTAACGGCTGAAATCATCAATGAAGGTGAGAAAATACCTAGAGCCTCCAAAGCTCTTGGTCTGCATCGGGCCACACAAGTCTGTGTGGACCAGCGCCAGCACCTCCTTCGCGCGCTCTCCTGCTCCTGAGAATGTCTCGAGATGCTAATTTCCCTCCAAAGAGCCAATGCACAACTACTGCTCGAAGTTAGGGATGATGGGCAAGTCACGCACTATCTGCTTCATTTGAAGTTGCTGTAAGGCAAGCATGCCGATGTGGCCGTAGCGTACATGCAAGATTTCGCCATCTGTGGCCTGCACCATTGCTGCAAGACTCTGTTCGCACGGGATCTTGGTCGCCCCAAACAGGCGGTACATGTCGCCTTCCTTCACCGACCTGGCCAACTCCTCTCCTGTTTCCTTGTCGAGGATGTACCCATAATCATTGTCAAAGACAACGCGCAGTGCTGTGTTGGTGAGAGAGGACTCTGAGAGAAGGTTGAATGCAGCATCAGGCACATACAGCACGCCGTGGAATACTTCCACTTCAATGGCACGCGAGGTCTCCAACCACATCTCCACAATCTCAATCCCCTCACCATACACCACCTTATCACCACCCAAATCAATCGGACGGGCGGGAATGGAGAGCAGCCGCGTGAACCACTCCTTGTGGTGCGTCAGACTCTTGGTACACCCCGAGTCCTTACACCACGCCAGATCCGCCTTTTCCTTCTGTGACCTGTCAGACTTTTCCATGAAGAGGCGGTCGCGCACCTCCTTGGCGACGTTCATGTTGCCAAAAGGGCGCATGCCAATCTGATTCTGTTGTTGTTGTTGTTGCTGTTGCTGATGTTGCTGCGACTGCTGCTGTTGTTGCTGTGGAGACTGTTGCTTTTGCTACAAGTGCTGCTGCTCCTTCTGGTCCCTCTTGAACTTGAAGCACTCTTTCTTGTAGTGCCCGTCTTTTTGGCAATAGTGGCACTTGCGTTTCTTCTTGCCTCTATGCTGCCCGGATTGCTGCTGCTACTTGTTGCATGAGCCCATGGCCATGAAAGCTGCTTCACTGCTGGTGGTGCGGCCATTCCGCTTTGCTGCATTGCGACGCCGTTCCACCTACACCAGGTGCGTGCACATGAAGTCAAGGTCGAGAGTCGGCTGGTACTCCATTGTCTCTCGCACCGTGTCATAGCTCGTTGGGAGTCCCCTCAGCAAGAGGAGGACAAAGCGCGTGTCTTCCACAGGGTTGCCGGCCGCTTTCAGCTGCTTCACCAGCTCCTTTGCCCTGTCCCAGTACGCCTCCATCCCTTCGCCACCCTGCATTTTCAACGCCATCATCTTCTCCTCCAAAAGCATGAGGAATGCAGGATCCTTGCTCTCACGCTTCTTGCACAACGTGTCCCACCCCTCTTTTGTAGTAGCCTTGTCACTCACATACTAAAGATGCGGGTTGGAGATGGTGTTGACAAGCAGCCTGTAGGTTTGCGTGTCCTTCTTCTTCCACTCCTCATATGCTGCTGCTGTAGTTATAGATGAACTTGCATCTACTGCACCTTTCTGCGGCGTCTTTCTCGCCACCACGTCTGCTGCGGTGATGCCCTTTGCCTGTGGAGGCGGAGCGCGCTCGTCGCCGCTCACCACCTTCCACAAGCCCCTCTCCTCCAAAAGGAGGCGGGTACGGATCTTCCAAAACGTGATGTTGGCGCGTCCTTCAGCCTCTCCAAGGGCTGGGCTGCTGTTACCACGCCTGTTGCTGCCATTTTTAGCCTTGGTGATGCTCAGCGCTGCCCTTGAGTGGCGCCGCTACCCCTGCTTCTGCTGCTGCTTCAGCCAGAAATCTGTCTCATAGAAAATGGACTGTAGAGGCAAGCAGACTAGGAGTTTTGAAAAACCGAGCCCTCCACTGGCAAATTCAGCTGAAAACCTTTTAGATCAACCCATAAAACAGGGTCATCAACAGGAGATTTTAAGAGATACGCCCTTTTGAAAAGAGGGTATGATTCTTCTCCTACTCCTGCTCACACCAGCCAGCTTGTAAACCGCGTTTCTTCCAAACGTACCAATGGAATGCAAATAGTTTTGCATCAATGGAAAGCCTAGGAAAAATACTTCACTTAATATGTGCTACTTTTTAAATTTGACAAAGAAACGAGTTATGGTCATCACAAGGCGACAGTCTTACTCAAAGAGAAGAGTGTAGCGATGGCCGACCTCGTTCTGAGCATAACTCTCAATCCGACCGTTGGATCTTCGCGACCGTGGGCTCGTTGGAAAGCTTGTCTCTTGAACGTGAAGAGCTTGTGGTTGATTCTCCAATCTTGTAAATATTTCACCCCAACCCGTCACTCTCAAAGTGACGGCCTGTGCTGGCTGAAAATGGCAGAACTTGGCTCTGATACCAAATGTTGGAACTGGAGGAGAGAGGGAGCCTTGGAGCAGCGAGCATGTGGGACTGGAAGGGCATCATTTGTGCTGAAGAATGGTTGTTCAATCACTCAAAATAATGGAGTACATATAGAGCTAGAGCTTGGGCAAGTCAGTCCTCTCACAAGCCACACCACTTAGCCATGGAGGCTAAGGCTCACATACTAGAGTCCATAATCTCACACAAGGGGGGGAAATCAGCCTAGGAATCAAGCTGACCACTCACAAACGACCTAGAGAGCTAGAAAATGCTCTCATGGCATACTCCTAGTGCTCACATAACCCACAATCCCATGGAGAATCGCCATGTGTCCATGACTAGCACACAAGGATCTGACCTTACCTAAAAAGTAAGGAGAGGTACCTTTTTCCTAGTCAACACACTCTGACAAGGCAACCCAAGAATCAAGGACCTTTTTGGATATTTCTCCCATAAGGTCTTGACCCTGGACCTCTTGCCTTTTTCTTTCTTAGGCTATGGCATGGAGCCATCGCCCATGGTCACCCGGATATCGGCGGTCGATGACCCAAAAAACTACAAAAATTCATATCTCGCAATCCGACAGTTGGATCGGCCTCAAACTTGGACCGTATATATTTTGCCAACTGATCTTTCCAATGGTGAAGTTGGATTGGCGATCGAAGCAGGCATCTGGTACTTTCCTGGAACTTGTTACGATGGACTTGAAACTGGGCCGGATGGCTCCTTTCCCAACAGGTTTCTGGATGGAATCCACGTGGATGCGGTCCCGATGTTGGTCTGATAGATGTCTACTGGTTTTGGGCGAATGTAAGACTGAGCGTGAGCTTTCTGGTTGCCTCACGCTATGTGAGTAGGAGTTTATAGACTGTCAGTTTGCAAAGGGACTAACGTCGTTTTTGCGTTAGTTTTTTGACATGGAGAGGATCACAACACTTATAGGGCTAGTCAGAGCTGTTCAACGCACTCAACCGTGCGCGATTCGGTCAAGGGTAGCCCAAGTTATGCTTGCCAAAGTGCATTTCTCACCAACCACAAAAGCCTAATGCCGCCACTTGCCGTGGCGTCCATGTTCACGTGCAAAGCGCCTTTCTCAAGGCGCATATCCCATTGCACATGGTCTGGGGATTCCCTGCACTATTTCCACGCACCCTACCCAGTTTTGGGTGGTATTTGGTGATGGCGTGTGACATGGTTTGAAACCTGTCCGTGGACCTCCAGTCAGATTTTTGACAAAGTCCCCAAGTAACAAAACATACTACTGAGTTTCGGACATCGAGCCAGGTTTTTGGCTAAGTCCCGGAGTAACAACGTGCACTACTGGATCTAGTGGATGATCCGCCAAATCAGGTGGATCATCCACCGGACGCCTCGGCAGGCCGATCAGAACAATTTCTCCCCATGGTATTTTTGTTACTCGGTCCGGTCGATTATCGACCG
>SZWC01030176.1:0-24878 GCA_023375785.1 Penium margaritaceum | reverse complement strand
GCACGCAATGACTGGTCACATGCATGCATCCATCGACTGACAGCGAGTATATAATGCAAAAACATGCAAATGGGTCTCATGCCCAGTCCGCCGAAAGGCGCCTGCAAGACGTAGAAGGCACAGCAAGGGGTCCCGGTGACATCTGGGGCTCTGGAACAGTAGTCGGTCAGCTCCAGACGGGTAGGCCGCCGCCTGTCGTCGCGCCGGTGTCACCAGGGCCGCCTGCCTCAGGGATCTGCACGAGTATGGACACGGCCGAGTGGTCACAGTAAACTGTACAGAAACGGCACAAATCACAACATAGCCATCATGAGGTCATTGACATCAAACATCACTTAGCTCTATAATTTCAGCATGAACTTGATTGTAAGTTTCTCGAGAGATTTCCAACATAGATGTTTCCATAGTGGCAACACATGTAAGGGGAGTGAAATTTTGGAAGTTGGTGGTCCAAGAAAGCCACTTTGATCCCGTAGCTTGGCGAATGCACAAAAAAGTTGTTCCATGTGTGGTCATTTACACCCCTTATTCTATGGTGTCTTGTAGCTGCCGCAAGAAGTCCAACACCACGTTTCGAACAAACCACTTTCTTGCCACTGTCTTCAAGCCCCAGGCTGAGTGCCTTCTATCACCCTTTATTCAATGACCTCGCATAGCAAGGTAGGAGAAACTAACATATGCAAACATGCACTCCTACCAGCACCCACCTCAATTGTCATCCATCAATGTACACAAGCCACACCCAACCCCCCCNCCCCTTCCCCCCCCCTCCCCTCCCCTTTTCCCTTCCATAGCTCCCAGAATTTCCCAGCAAAGCATGAGTCCAGCAGCAGATTCCAGCATGGCGATCTTATGCTCCCTTCCTCAACGCAGCCCACCACCCACATCAACCACCATACAAGAGGGTGTTTCCTACAGCCCTCTACAACATCATGCAAACCCACATGTGATAGTCCAGCAAACCTATCCCACTTTGCCCCCCTCTTTCTTGACCACATAGCCTCACCATGACTTTGGCGTAGCTCATCGTTCTCCGCACCTCATGACCTCACATCTCACGCATTGGTGTTCCTCATGGAACACCATTGCCATGCTGCTTCAGAATAAAGTTACACTGCAGTGTCAGTGCCCTCATCACCGCTGCTGCCCCTGCCATCCTTGCTGCACCCAACAGCAAACCTGCTGAAGACAGCATCCGCCTCCGCCCCAGCCAGCTGCCGCACCTGCTCCTCAAGAAACGCCATGTAGTTGAGAGAGCGGTCCAGCACGGTTGCTGTGTCTAGGTTGTCTGCTCCAGGGACAAGAAGCTGCAGCACATGAAGAAGCAAAATTGCATGAGAAAGTGAGAGGTGGGGGGCGAAATAGTTGGAAGCATTTAAAGGTCACGTGGCAGATTCTTCAGACGCAGTATACAACGGATGAGAGTGTTTGCTGTAATCATTGAGCAAGGTGAAGGCTACCAACAAGTATTCAGAAGTCGCCCAGATAAAACTCATTCCCCTGAACAGCACACACAAGGAACGTGGTCATCGTTCCTTTTCACTCTCTGGAAACAACAGGTTTGAGCTGAGGACCTCACCTGCAGGCGGCGCACGCGGATGCTGATGCGCTCCCTCCGCTTGCGCGCTGCAACGCTCTGCTGGTCCATAGCCATGCCCCGCTGTTGCTTCTGCACCACCCGCGCCTTGTACTCCTGGAATGCCTGCTGCGCCTCCTGGGTCTGCTGCGGTGGTGCGCTTGCTGTGATCACTGTACCTCCTCCTCCGGCTGCTGTTTCTTCTGCCTTTGGTTCTGCCTCCGTTGAGTTGGCCATGGTGTTTGCTGATGCTGCTTCAACCACCGCTACCATCAGCGCAGCTGTCGCTCCTGGTGGCGTTGCTTTCGCAGAAGCCTTCACCTTTTTATAGCTACATTCCTCCACATCTAGGATATGCCCACCTGCCTTGCTACACGCAGCAGCTTTGTGAGGTGTGGAAGCTTCTAGGAAACTGCTGGCACTGCCAGCCTGCCCTGTTATGCTCTTGCTGTGATGGAGCGGCCGAAGCTGCTGTTTCCGCTCCTGCTGCTGCTGCTTCTGCTGCTCAATCTTTTCAGTGACAGCTTCACCCACCTTCACGCGTGGCATGCCATGCTCATGCTTGGTGGTTCGTGCTGACTCACCACTGCCACCAGCGCTCATAGGACCTGATGCTTGCATGACTGCGGGTAGCTTCAAACGAAGCTGAGAGGGAGAGACCCTCGCCAATGGGGCACCTAGGGCCCTATTTCCTGCGCAGCCTGTCTCTGGCACTGAAGGAGCATGTACTGCTGCTGCTGTCACTAACCCAGTCTTAGAACACTGGCTGGTGTGCTGCTGCTGACTTGGTGCCGGAGTGGTGCAGGGTGCGCCTGAAGCCGTCACTTGAGCAGCGCCAGCAGCAGCAATAACAGGAGAGTAGCCTTGACTAGAGGGACCTCCAACGGACCCAACACCAGAATGGTTTCTCTGTGGAGGTGCACAAGCAGCAGTAGCAAACTCTGGACGCCCCACAGGGCATGTATGAAACAGGGCTGCCTGTCGCTTGACAGGCGGCAAGTCGCAGTGAGCATGTGCGGGTGCAGCAGGTCCTGCTTGGCTGCACAGGCCCCCACCAGCCGGTCCAGCTGGCGTGCCTTGGGCAGGTTGCAAGGGATGCTGAACCTTCGGGTGAGGATGGGCTGCCGACCCTGGCAGAAGCGGCTCAGAGGAGCCATGGGCACTGGCCGGTGCGTGCGGTGCGGCCATTCCACAAGTGGAACTTCCGTCTAGCTTCGCTGGGGAGAAGCTGTCTCCTTCACTCTCCTGCCGCAGCCTCTTCTTCGGGCAGAAGGTGGCAACAGCTGCCGGAGTACCTGTGCCGTCTCTTGGCCCTCCCTTGCGCAATATGGCGGCAGCTGCAACAGCTTGTCGAGCATAGGAGCTCCGAGGAGGTGAGAGGGTAGGAAAGAAAGAAGAAGAATTGGTGGTTGTGGTCGATGCAGCCACGTGTGCGTCAGGCAGCAGGCTTGATGGGCAGAGATTCTGCCCACCGTCAGGAACCCTGGCGGTGGTCGCTGACTCAGGGGGGTACTCATCAGACATCAAATAGTCCTCGATGCTTATGAAGCTCTCTCCCATGGTGCCCGCGGTCCCGCATTCAGCCTCGGCTCCCCTCGATCTGCTCTCGCTCCCAGAGCCCTCGCTGTCCTGGCTGTCTCTGCTCAGCTGCAGAGGCGAAGGGAGACTCCACAGATCACCCAGGGGAGAATCTTGGAGAAGAGGACTTGGCGGCTGTTCTATCAGCCGAATTGGGGATGGAACCTGGTAGTAGTCCAGCTCCAGCGCAGCCTTGGCATGGTGCTTCTCCTCCTCCTCGCGCTGCTGCTGCTGCTGCTGCTGCTGCTGCTGCTGCTGCTGCTGCTGCTGCTGTGGATTTCGCAACGTTTCACCATCGTCACTGAGACCACCAGAAGCAGCTACAGGGGAAGAAGACGAGCAAGAACCCGGACCCTCGAACAGAGGCATCAAGGGCTCTAACGAATCTTCGAAGTCAATCTCCAAACCGACAGCAACTCCAGCCAGGACGGCTTCCAAATCCACATTCGTCACATCACCCTGACGAGCGTCGCTTTCCAAGCTTCCGACTGCACCGTCACCATGAAGCTCGCCGAAGTTCAGCCTTGCTGGCGTAGCAGGCAAGACCTGCTGCACAGGCTTATCCACTTGAATCGTTGCGTTGCCGCCGGTGGCCTGGGGCCAGGAGTCTTGACTGGGAGGAGCTTTGAGCGCTGGGAGAGCTTGGACCTTCGGTGGTAGTTGTCGCCGCGAAAGTTCCCTCTGTGCAAATTGACCGACGCTTTGGCCATCCGCCATGCTGCTTTGGCCACACATGTTGCTACCGCCGCTGCTGATGGTGCTGCCCCTGCTGCAGCTCATCCTCAGCGGTCTGTTCAGGTTGCTACAGGGGCGTGCGCTGCTGTTGTTGCAGCTGCTGCTGCTGCTGCTAGTTGTGCATGCACCGAGTGGTGTCTGGGGAACAGCATACGCGCATCTTTGGTACTTTGGCTGACTGCTGCACCGGCCTGCCGGACTGACTTGAATGTTGGTAGCACGAGCGATCCTCGAGGAGAGGCGCGTGAGGGCGTCGACTGCCCTATTGGGTTGGGCACTCCCGGAGAGCAGCAGCTTGGCGAGATCCTCCGCTGAAAGTCCCCTGTCTCGCAGATCTTCCCCAATTGCGGATTCTGCAGCTCCGTTCATCTTTGTGATTGTCAGAATTGGATTCTCTGCGTCAATGGATGCACCGGAAGCACGTTGAAGGTCAAACCGCCAAAGCACGTCAAAGTTGCCGCCTCTGCCTAAGTTGGTTTCCCTGCGTCAGTGATTTGTGAAGAACCGGTCTTGCTTCAGTAGAAGGTCGTGATTCCCACACAGCGACCAGCAGTCCGCGCTGTAATCTCAGGATGTGCTCGGGAAACGGGTCGGGCGAAGTTCAGACAGAAATTGAGCTTGAAGCTGGAGGCGAATGATGGTTGCTGAGGTACAAGCACAAGTGTTAGGATCAATGACGGCTACTACGGGTTCTGAGGTCTGCTACTGGCTACCATTTCGCCCAAAGGCAAGCCGTTCACCGGCACGAAGCTGCCGAGGAGCTCAGGCTGCGTCGGTTCCTCAGCCATGCAAACCTCAAAACTACGCGATTCAGCGGAAATCATTGGAGTGCGTCGTCCGTCAGCCGTGCGATTGATACGTTCCTTTCAAAAACCGATTTGTCGTCATTGAATGAGGTGGCCATTAATGCCACATTCTGGGCCGCCGCTGTCCCCCGCGCATCACACCGCTCCGCGGCGTTAAGGCAGCAGCAAGAGCACCATCCCCAACGCGGCAAGTCGGAGCGGTGCGCAGGTGGGAGGGCAGAGACCTGCGAAGCAACAGCAAACCAATGGCCGATGAGCTGAGCCGGGTGCAGACAAGACATGGGTGGTTCGCCGTGACACCCGCTGTTTGCCCTGGCGACGAGGATGGAGGCCTTTGCCATGGCAGCACCCAAGAAACGTTCGGCCCAGACGCTCCGGTGCGGCCATGTCCGTGGTCTTGTCTGAGGCTGGATCAGCGCCTGGCACATGCTCATCGCCTCGCCTTCTGCGCGAGTGGAGGCGCGAAGCAGCAGGAGCTTGGGCGGGGCTGGACACGATTATTGGTGGCCGGTGGCGAGGCATCGTAAACATAAGGATTCGAACGTTCACAGAGTTGTTTACTTTTCCCGAATCGTGACCAACTGATGCGCAAGGTCACCTCACTACCACAACTCGGAGAAGGATTGAAGCCGGCAGCCGCCGGCCAGGTCAGAGAAACAGCTGAATTTCGCAACTTCATTTATTTTTAATCCATATATGGATACTAATTCATGTAAATTTACAAAACTATGCATAACATGAAAGTGAACATTATCCAGATATGGATAACATTAACGTTAAGATATGGATAATGTGAATTTATGTAAAGAAATTATTTTCTAAACATATTATGGATAATTTAATAAATTCTCATTATGGGATTTTTTTATTATTACATTTTTGAAATTTTGACGATTATGTGCCATGAAAAATGGGAGATTGCACTGGATTTCCATTTGTTGGAAACTTTTGGTTTATTACAGCATTAATTTCAGATCAATTTCATAATATTGGCTCGCATAGCATCCTAACAGAGTTGTAATTGAATTCTTCAATTCAATGTACTACGATTATTACAAAGTCGGGCAGCCAGATGGGGAGGAAATATAAGAAAACCGTACATCCAAGATTATTCATTTGAACTAGTTGGAAAACATCGAAATTATTAATTTTTCCACGGATTAAAATTATATTCATGAACAAACAGTAACATTCTTGACTAGTTTATGAAGTTAAAGTATTTTCACCATGATCGGTGCTGGTTTTGGACGCATGTAACTCGCCCATCTAGCCTTTGTGTCTTTTGTCTTTTGTTACGCACCCTCACGTGATTTTCATGGTGTGTGATGTCTATGATACACACAAAGCACCATATTGTGTAGATTAACCTCAATTTGTATTTTTCTTTACCTAACAACACAAAAGGGACTCAAGGGTGATCTCATGTGGGTGTTTGAATTTTCGAATGAGGCTCTGTACGTGGACATTTCACTAGTTAGTCAAATGAAGGGTACATGGGCGATAAAAGATAATAACAAATTTCCACCCCGTTTCATTACAACCATAAAGGCATTGCAATCCATCATAAAACGAAACCATAGAGGAACTTCTACACTTGAGAGAGGCGATGTGTTAGACCATAAAGTCCAGAATGAAAAAGAAAACTCATGCTTGATGGTTTCTACTTTCCAATATTATGGACACTTTCTCACGGTTCACGAAGTGATGTTTGTATGTCATTGGTTAAAAAAAATACTCATGTGGCCATGATAGTTTTTAGTCAAGAGATCCAAAGGCAAGTGTGCAAGAATGCACTAGGAGGACCAAAGGGAATTGTATGACAAAATTTCTTTTCCATTTGTTCCATGGGATGGAAAAAGGCTATTATGAAGAAGGATGAGTACACATATGTTGAGAAGCAGAGGGGCGTGGAGAGACGTAGTGTGTAGTAGCCTTAGCTGGGCAAGAAGACCAAAAAAGACTTCATTTTCATTACTGGAGACGGATGTCACCGAGTTTTCTTGAGCCATGTGTGGATGGGCCAAGAAAAAAGGGAAACATGGAAGGACGAAGGCGATTATAAGATCGTAAACTCCATTTGGCGACGTTTAGAGATTCAATTCATAGTGTTTAAAAGGCTAGGCAGGTCCTATAAAATTGATGAATTCTGTAAAATGAAATGCAAAAGGAATGTAGGACCCTTCATGGAGGATTTGGCCCCATAAGTAGGAAGATTATAGGGCAATAGTGAATACACGTTGAGGAGCATGAGGGAAAGAAGACGGGTACCTTACCAAGGATAACTTTGTCGCTAATAAGACAGTTTTCAAAAGCGGATGTTAAAAGTCTTCAAGAATACAAAAGTGTCACTTATACACAACATCTTCATGTAAGAATTGTTTCAATTTACGACGGCATGGTGCAACTCTTGAGCCTGAAGCCCATGAATTTCCAGAATATCATTAGCTACCTAGGTGAGCCCTGGGGGGGCTTTAGGCAAGCAAGGGACAGGTGCACATGGAAAAAAGTCATTTTGAGGAAGGCTCAGGTAAGGTGTTGAATTCAATCCCAATGGGACGGCCAAGTTTTTTTTTTCTAGGAAGCAACTAAGAGGTAATGCAACATCACCCTGAGGCATCACTTGGACCCAAGAGAAACAACCATTGAAAGGCAATATAGGTAGAGGCTGGTAATGGAAAGTTCATCAATAGTGTTGGAAAGGGGAATTCAGGAGGAGAATGTCAATCTCATGAAGGCTCATAGGATCAGTATAAAATTATTTTCTACTAGAATTGGAGTTTCATATTGAAAGTAGCAATTATTGCTTTTGTAAGGGACTCAAAAGCTGGCCCAAATAGTCACACCACGGTCAATTGTTTAGTAATGTGATTGTAGGCATAAAATGGATCAATCAAGAGGTTGAAGAAACAACCAATGATATGGACTTCCTTCAAGGGGAATACATGTGTCAATGGTCAGATGCCAAGGGTATGATCTTCTATACAAGGCAGAGGTATTGTCTATCTCTCTCCAGGGAGCCCGGTGAAGTGGAAGGCGGTTGGAGGATTTTCATGGACAGGGAACCGTCTTGATCAACATGGTATCATTAACATAAGTAAAGAGAACTTTGGTCCAAGGAGAACAAGGGTAAAAAATAGTGAAGATCAAAACCTATGTGGAATGGTTTATGGGACACATACGCAGGAGGACAGGAGAAATAGGAAATCCACGTTGCATACTAGAGTGGAGAAGGGTTGGTTCCATGAGGATAATGTCAAGGAGGATATAATCAGGAGGATGGAGAGTAAGGAGCTGAATCTACTTGCCGTAGTGACCTCTAAATTTACTCAAACTAGATTTTAACTTAGGCCCATGTTTTTCTTCAACAATTGTGGTGGTTATTCACGTATCAATCCTAAATTTCTTGCACATCTTGTAGATTTTCACCTAATGAGTTTGCACATTAATTCCTTGAAGAAGCAGGGTCATTTTGCAAAACATTGGCAACATGAAGGTGCAAGTTTATAAATCACAAAAGAGTGCCCCATCGTTGTCCACACATTGGGTACAACCACATATTTGGGCTCTGATTCAGGGCTGTCACGAATGAGGTCACTACTATGAACAAGGGCTTCGTCAGAGGAAGCTTCACAGAAAGTACTATCCATGCACCTTGTGAAGAGACATGCATCCCAAGCATGCTTGACGAGGTGCGGGTTGCGCTTAAGGTGGAGCCAAGAGTGAAGCACCCACAGCCCTAGGTTCTGCATTCTCCCTATTCCCATGTCCACCTTCCCGTGCTTCTCCATGGCTAGGCTGTCACACACTTCTCTAGCATGCCATTCATGGTAGCTCATCTCAAGAGCTGCTTTGAGGGGGCGTTGCAAGCCAACATCAGCAGGCTGCGCCTTTGAGGTGCAGCCTACTGGGACAAAAGGTAAACGAATGTTCGCGTAGTGAGTCTTGAGGAAGTCCTTGAAATCAGCACTGAGGTGCGGATGCCATGCATCCACTGACAGGATGCACTTGGTTTTGTTGACCGGTTTCACGAGGCGCTCGCATTCGCGCTTGTACCACGGGTTGATCATGTGGGTGATCTACTCCCGTATTTTGCATACGTTGGCCCAATGTTTTGGAGTTGTTTTCATGGCAAAGTGGTGGTCATCCTTCGTGGTGCGACTGTCGACATTGTCGGAGTGGCACTGTTCAGTCTTGCTGGAGTAGATAAACTGGAGCGGCAACATGTCTCCGGCCAAGGATGATGTTACAAGCACGGCGATCTGCCCCTTGTCATCCATGGTCAAAATCACAACCTCCTTAGATCCCACCGGTGCGTAAATGCGGTCACCTGAAAACAGTTAAAAGAAAATCAGTGCACCAAACATGTCTTTACAGCAAATGGATAGCCTTAGGATGCACCGGTAGGAACAACGTTGATGCCGGTGTGGTCACCGTTGATGACAAAGGTTGGGTCGATGTTTTGCATTACCACGAGGGCCGCCACGCGCTTGTACATGGCGAGCACCTTGTCCTCCCATGCCACTGCCAGCTTTTGTACTATTGTTGTCCCGCATCAGTAGCTTCATCCCATGCCCTCATAGACGAAGCACGGAATTCATAACCTTGAGAAGGTCATGGTCTCTCCGTTGGCTGGTAGCTCTTTGGGCATGTGCTCAAGGGTGAGAGTGTGTATGACTCCACGGACGTTGGCGGAGTTGATGAAAGTGCCGGCGTTGCTCATGTTGGCAATGGTGACCTTGATGAGGTCCTCAAAAACTGGATGCCGGTCATGGAGGCTCAAGTGTCCACGAGGGCCATGGGTGTGCTTTATTGTCGGGCCTTGTACTTTGATCTCCTCCATGTGAGTAAGAAAGCGACAATACTTAGAAAGCAGGACCGTAGACTTGGACTCATACTATCCTCGTAGCATTGATGGTGACAGTTGGTTGCAGATGCATCTCCCGTTGGTGTCCCGAAACAGCTTGCGCAAGATCTTGACGGCCGAGTACATAGTCCTGCCAGCCGCCATGGCAGCGTGGATACAGGGCAGATGGCAATCTCCAAGCCAGTTGAAGTAGGATCCGCGGCAGTCAGAGAAAGGCGCGGGTGTGGCCTCTTCATGCAAGCCACCCTCCGGTGGTGGTGGAGGCGAGCTGCCGAATGCCGGTGACGTAGAAAGGAGGCGTGTTCTTGAGGTCTCGTCCACTGTCCGCGATGCTGCAGCTTGCTCAACAGCCGCAAGAACAAGGGTTGGAGTGACTTTTGGGGGACGGTCAATGGGATGCCGCTTGGAAGACCCACTAGGCTTGGGGTGGATGGCTTTGTGCAGGTTAAACTCGCGCACACGAGCTGTAGCAGCTTCCTTGGTGGACAAGGGCTTCATGTTGAACTGGAGGAGAGTCTTCATTGCGGCTGAGTTGGAAGGAGATTTGCATGAAGGCGGGAGGACTTGCCTCGCAACAGCACGTGGGTGGTGTTAAAGGCCTCAGCAGATGGCAGACGCGGTGTGGAATACCCGAGGAGCAAGAAGCGTCATTTTTTTGACCTCTCACTGCACCGCAAGGTCACGGCGCAGTGAGAGGTGCACTCATGAGATGGACAGCCGTCAGATTGCAAGGCGCAATCTGACAGCTGGAACAGATACCCATTCATACGCTTGAACTTCATGCAACAAAGTTCAAGTGTATAAAAAGGACGGGGGCCAGATGAGCACAGTGGACAAATTTAACAGCCAAGTAACAATTACCAAACAAGGATCAGCGACCACCCCGGTTATTCCAAAAGGCCAAAAAATGGGCGAAAATGGAAAGCGTCAAATTCGGTCTCAAAAGGTGAGATAATTTAGAGATCAGTACGGTATTAAAGGATTGAAGTAATCCAAAGTGGGAGTGGGTGAGAAAGATGTAGAAACAACTAACAAAGTTGTACATTTTCTAGAACTCCTCAAGTAGAAACTAGAGCAATGTTTGAGTGTGTAGTGTAGTACGTGATGTTGTAGACATGCAGAAAGGACTGAGAAAATGTTCTGTCCAGAAAGAAGCATGCCTGATTTTTCTACTTAGATTTTTATAATGTCTTGGAAAGATGAGAACCTTGCAATTTATTATAAAATGTTATGCTCACCTTTGAAGATGAAAACATGAATTTGGGTTAAAAAATGCTTTGTTGCGTGGATTGGAAGTGGGCCTGGAAGTTGGTTAGAGTCTACATGTAAAGATGGAGTAGAAGTTTCAAAAGGAAGTAGGGTTGGAAAGCGATTTTGAAGTTGGGCTTGAAATTGTGCTAGAATTTGGTTGAAGATTGGTGTTGGAAGTTTAGTTGGAGGTTTGGTTGAAGATGGGATAGCTCTCCCTCCTGATGGGAAGGAGTGTAGCATTATTACACCACACAAGTCAAGCAATTTGTTGCAAAAACTGGAATGAGACAAAGACAAGAGGCCTTTGTTTGTCCACAAGTTTTTGACCATCACTGCTGCTACACTTGTCATTCTAATTCCATGTTTCACATGACTCTCCTTTTTTGGATTTTTTTATTTCCTGCTAGCTTGAGGTAGAGTTAATCGAAGGACTTTTATACACCAGATGAAGTATGTATCTAGGAAAGTGGTGTATTAGGAAGCTTCTAAGAAGGTGGAAACCAGTTAACCATGTTGTAGGGCTGAGCTAGAGTTGTGTGGGTGTAATGGGTAAGGGGGTTGAAGGGGGGGGCTGGGGAGCGGGGGGTGAAGGGCTGGATTGAAAGTGTACGTGGGGAGTGTATGAGTAGGTGTATGAATGATTGTGTGTTTTGTGATTGAGAAAATACACTTGTGTGTGATTCAAGTGGTTTGAGCTTGACGTGGATAGGGGGGGTCTTATCGGGTGAAAGTGCATATGGGGAGTGAACGTGGAGGTGTAGGAACTGGTGAGTGTGGTGTGGGTGAAATGGAACACTAGTGTACAACGAAGACGTGGCAAGGCTGGCTTGAGGTAGGAGGGAGGGGGGGGTAAGAATTAGAGTATGTTGTGGTGAGTTAGTGTCTCATATGTTCGTTTAGTGGTGCATGCTGTTGTGTGGATTACAAGAGAGGAGTGTGGAGGGTGGAGGGGGTATGGGGTGAAAGTGCATGTGGAGTGTGTATGAGGAGGTGTGAAAAAGTGATATGTGGTAGGGGTACAATTGTGCACTTGTGTTTACTAATGTCCGGTTTGTAGGAAGGTTCTAGGAAGGTGGATACCATTTTTCTGTGGGTTGAACTAGAGGTGGATGGGTGGAATGTGTGCCGGTGGGTAGGGGTTGGAGTGAAAGAGTATATGGGGAGTGCATGAGGAGGTGTATGAATGTTATTACATTTTGTGATGGTATGTGTCCACTTGTGCATTGAATCATGTAGGTAGAGGTAAAGGTGGATGTGAGGGGGTGGGGGGTGTTGGGTGAAAATGCATATGGGGAGTGGATGTGGAGGTGTAAGATTATATGGAGATTGTACGTAGAGGTGCATCAATGAGTGTATGGGTTCGTCTGTAGAAACGTTTACCTGTGTAAAGTGGTTTGAGTGATTTTTTTTTTGGTGGTCATTGGATGGAGGAGAGAGGGGAGGTGTCGGGGTAGAAAGTGTATGGGGAGATTGTACGTGGAGGTGTATGGTTGGAAGTATGGGCTATGTGTAAAAAGTTGTACTTGTGTATATTGGCTTGTGTGATTTGTTTGAGATTGCTTGGGTGAGGGGGGGTGGGGTTGGGGAGAGTATGTCGGAGATGTGTGTGGAGATGTACTACTGGGCGTGTGGGTCTTATATCGAGATTTACACTTTTGCATGATGGCTTTCACTGATTTAGTGAGTGGTAATTTTTACAATATAGTTCTCCTGAGCATTCCTCCATTTTTAACCTCTCTAGGCAATGAACGGCTACAGTTGACATGTTTATAGAAAACAAGACATAGTTTATTACTAAAATAACTATTTGGTTAGATTTGTATGTATGGTGGTCGCGTAGTTTTGTACTGGTCGTCGATACGGACCAAACGCGGGCGGAAGGGTGACATTTGGACTGTTTGTGAGGAATGTCATAAGACACACACTGTTGACCGCCGCTCGACCGGCGGTAAAAAAAAAACTGTCCCTCTAGCGACAGGTTGGTACACGTGGAAAAAGTTTGCTCCGACCCCCCCCCCTCCCCCCCCACCCCGATTCAAAGTGGACAGTGTAGGAGGCGGTGCACGACTGTTCGCAGGCTTATTCGGCTTCACTGTTAACTATCTTGTTCTTTCGTGAAAAAAACCAGGAAGGTTCACGAGTTACACTTTTGTACAATTCTCTCCGACACGATACTGGAAAGACAACACTTCTACATGCACTGACGTCATACACTTCCAGTGTGCGTGGGGGGGGGGGGGTCCAGTTCCGACATCTAGGGCCAAGTAGTCCCCCCCCCCCCTCCCCCTTCAAGCGGACAAGTGCATGTGGCGAGTGTTGGTGGAAGTGGACGACGAACATGGCATGAGAAACATCGCGATCTACACAAGTGCACATGTTTATGCAATGCTTGCTTACCGTCGATACATGTTAATCGACAGTCGGCGCCTTACAATAAGTGAAGTGGTTTCGATATCCGTAATGGATGGACCGGGTATGCGTCGTTCAGTCTCAGCTGTGAGATTTGTATTGAGTCCGTCATCGAACGGTATCCGATGGCGAACCACAGGATCGTCGGCAGCCCCCCATCCCCCGTCACCACTTTATTGTATTGTGTGAGTGCATGTGGAAGTGTACGCTTTTGAGTACACGTCGACGAGATTTCTACACAAGTGCAGGTAAAGAACCTTCCCCGATCGTTCGAGACGAAAAGACACTAGTGTACACTGATTCGAATACGCCTGCGAACACGCGAGCACCGTCTCATGCACGCCCCATGTGCACTTTGTGGCGTCGGGGGGGGAGGGGGGAGCGCGGAGCGAACATGGAAAACAGGCCTGCGGATATCGTTGTTATCGGTCAGTCCTAGGTGCGAACTTTATACTGTGAAACAAAGTCATTCGGAGCCTAGAAGGCACAATTGAACCCAAACATAGGTCTATTAAGAAAGTCCAGACGTTAAGTTTCCAAAATTACATTTTATGGTTAACAGAAGTAAGAAAGAATCATGCTGTATTTAATCTATGTAAAGTTCCCGCTCTTGTATTTCCTCTCCATAAGAATGTTTTAAACCTTTCTTGAATCACTCTATTCCATGACTTTAAAAAAATGACAGATGTAGATGCCTTATACAAAATTTATGGAATAATTATCTGATTTGTGTAAATACACCTAATATAATTGTGTGAACCTTCTCGGAAAGACGAATCATGGTGAGATGACTTTATGTGAAGTGTGAATGGAAACGCTAGAAAATGTCCAGGAATGAAGTTTCTTGCCACCTTCCATTGTTAGGGAATGACATGTAAGGAAATTTCTTAGTAATATCTTGTGTGTGGTTAAGTGATTTGTGCACTAATTCAGGTGTGTATGAATTAGGGGTGATCCTAAATGGCTAGTTTCTACTTGTGAGTTTTTTACATTTCCACCCACGTAACAAACTCACATGGCCTTCAAATTTTTGGTCCAAATGGCTTAGATACCCATGGGACTCAAGGTGTGATACTCCCTGTGAACATTATCATATCATTAGAGTAATATCCAAATTTGTTAACATGCACAATCGAGAACATGTGTTGCTTATTGGGCAAAGAAATGAATTCCATGTGAAATCCCTTGATCACGGTAGTTGTAAGCGAGGGATGTCATACTAGGGAGGATGGGGGATAACGATGGAAGTGTGCAACAATCAATTACAACTTCTCACTTGTTTTTCTCCATAGAAATGACAGCCAAAAGAGTTCGTTTACCATTTGAAAATGACACAAAAACTCTTGGAAATGGCTACGGAAAAATTCTTCCTGCCAATGCCATTTACATTTGACTTTCTCCATGATCAATGATCGTATCTGATATATCAATCACACATCCCCAACCAACCCTACTCCCACATTACACCGGAGGTTCAATGTTTTATTTCAACACGAGCATCTGCCGGACCCCGTAGTAGTGAGGATCGGCAGGTTTTCACTAGGTTTGCACCCTCCAACAATAAGATCACAAACCCTCCTAGAGAATGTTTTCAAATTGTCATAAATCTTGTAAAAAAGGGATCCGTTGTAGTTGGAGGGATTTGGAATGTGTAGGAAATGCATGTTATGTCGAGCAAAATGTGGACTGTTCATAGATACCAGGTGTCGTCTACGGCACGACGAGAGGAATTCAGACATATGAATAATCTTTCATGCGGAATAAGTGTTCTTCAATGACAAGTGTTGGAACCGTTGAGCGCATGAAATAAGAAAAAAAAGAATTGGACATACTTGGAATCTTGGATGCTTGAGCTGAGCGATGCATAGGAGCCGCGTTCTGAAAGGTTCTTTTTGAGGAAATCTACCGAGAAGTTGGGGGTTTTGATAGTATTGAGGAGGTTATGCATATAAGTGTAGCACTGTAGAGATATTAATCAAACAACAGAGAGGCGTCAATCCAAGATGCTCTAGAAGTCTAACTAATGGATTTCAACTGCATGTATGTTGCTTGAACTCTAAAAACTTGTCAGAGTTGAGGGTAGTTTTGTTGGAGTTGTGCTCCGCATCATGGCAGGAGTGACTCCAAAAAAAAACACCAAGAAGACAAGCCCAAGTGGCTTAGTGGTTAATGGTGTCTACCTTTAGAGGCAGGGGCCTGGGTTCAAGTCCCGGATGATTAATTTCTGCCCTGCCTCAAGGGAGGTGGAAAATAGGTGCCAGGAAGCCAGCTCAATCTCTAGAGTTCCTTGAGCTTCTAGAAGGCTAGTTGCTCGAGGAACGTGGTACACCTTCTAGAAGAGGTAGCTTGGTCTACAGAGAATCTAGGGGTGTCCTGGTCTTCTAGATACCTTCGCAGCTGCTAGAATCAAACTGAGGAGTCGAGGAGGGGGCAGAATATTCTACAGGAGGGAAGGGTTGCCTTCCTTGGTAGGGAAAAGGACAGCCTACCAAGGGACACCCTAGAAGTCATAGAATCTGCTGAGAAGCTTCAAATCTGACATGCTTTGGTGTTCTGGAAAGCTTAGATCAGTGGCTATTAAATTCCACTACTTGTGAGCCTTGATCAAGAGTTCATTCCCAATCAATTGAGGCCAAAACCTCTTGCCACACTCTCTGACCAGTTTTCTGCCATCGGTTCCCTCCACAGTCTCAGTCTCTCCAAAAACAGTTGGTGGTGTGAACCAGCCACTGCTAGGGACCCCCTATGATGTACACTCACCCTCAGGCAAACAAAGGGTTATGGGCCCATGCCTCTAAGGGATCCTAAGCCAGCTTAAGTTCAGGATTCCAACAGCAAGACATGGCTTCCAGCGAGCAAGAGAGCAACTGCACTGTCCTCAAGTTTGATGGGACAAGCTTCACCTTGTGGAGATGGCAGTTTGAGGTCTTCCTTGACGACAAGGGAATGCTTGAGGTTGTGAAGGGTGATTAAGCTGTTCGTCAGAGACAACAATGGATGAGGTGAAGGATGCATACAAGAAGCGCAACAAAATTGCGCTGGCGTTCCTTGACTCTACGTTATACCTGCCACAACTTGGACACATCACAGATGCAACCTGGCCGCGGAAGCATGGTCAAAACTCTGCTCCATCTACGAGTCAAGCAACCTCGCCAATCAACTCTTCATCTTCAAACAGCTCGTCACCCTCCAAGCCAACCTAGGTGACAACGTCATGGAGATCATGCAGCAGATTGAGTCACTCGCAGTGGCGTGCATGGCCACTGGTGGAGAGGTCGACTCTCAGCTACAAGCTATGATCCTTCTTCTGGCCTTGCCGGACAGTAGGAGTCCAATGATCACAGTCCCTAGTGGTTGGCCTTCCGGCAAGCTGAAGTACCCCAAGGTTGTTGAGTACGTGCGCAATGAGTGGATGTGGCATGGTAGTCAAGAGAGTGCAGTGGCAAAAACTTCTACGTATACCGTTCGTCCTCAAGGTGGAGGCCGAGGCAAAAAGTGGAAAGGTGCCAAGCAGGGCCCCAAGAAGGGTGCCAAAAGTGGGGAGTGCTTCAACTGTAGAAAGGGGGACCTCTATGCGTGCAACTACCCCAAGAAGAAGCCAGACTGGTCGTAGCTGGGTGGGAAGAAAGACGAGCAGACCTTCATGGCGTACAACTCCACCGACTTGAAGGATCCGAGAGTTGTCGTCATTGACTCCGGATGAGGCCGCCACACCCAATGTAACATGGTGGCATTTGTCACCTATGGCGCATTGGAGAGACGCATGATGGTGGCCAATGGCAAAACAGAGGTGGCCACCGGTGAGAGAAACGTCCTCATTGAGTCAATTGTGGGCATAAAATCTGTCAGGAGCACAATCCACGACGTAGTCCACTTGCCCAACTTCGGGGCAAACTTTCTCTCCGTCAGCCGCCTTATCGACAAGGGACTTGAGGTGCTCTTTACGAAGAAGGAGGCTGTCATCCGCAAGGAGGGAGATGGTGAGGTCATTGCACGTGCCAAGAGAGAGGACGACTTATACATGCTACGTGCCAATATCCTCAGCACCCGCACAGGGTCCGATGCTGCCAACCTTGCAGCATAGGATGAAGGGGACATGGACACATGACACCACCGACTTTACCACATTTATCCATCAACGTTGAAGGAGGTGGCAAAGAGGGAGGTGATACGGGGTCTCTAAATGAGTGGCTTTGATGGAACCAAGGAGACCACGTGTGAGCCATGCATGGTCGGCAAAGCAACGTGGCAGCTGTTTGTGGCCAAAGGGACGCATGCATCGGCAAAGTTAGCAATGGTACATACGGATGTGTGTGGACCGCTTGAGAGCTCCATCGGGTGGAGCTCGCTACTTCCTCACCTTCATCTAAGCCTACGGCTGCAAACTATACCTCTACCTCATGAAGAGGAGCGAAGTTCTCACGTGCATGCATGAGTATGTGGCAGATGTGGAGCGGCAAATAGAGTTAAAGGTGAAGGCGTTCCGGAGTGACAACGATGGTGAATATGTGGGCTGCCTTGGGTAGATGAAGAGCAAGGAGATTGAGTGGTAGAGAACAACTCCACACTCCCCACAGCAGAATGACGTCGCTTGAGAGAGCGAATCACACAATCCTTAACATGGTGCGATCCATGTTGTGTGACGCCGGCCTTGCACAACGGCATTAGGCGGAGGCGGCACGAACAACGGCGTACATCATGAACTTCAGACCACCAAGCAGTTCAACAACAAGGAAAGCAAGGCGTGGAAGACGCCACAAGAGATGTGGAGCAGGAGGAAGCCGGCGATGGGTCACCTCTGCACATTTGATTGTGTTGCACATGTGGTGGTGCAGGTACGTGAGGGACGGAGCAAGCTAAAACCGCGTACCTGTCTGTGTATTTCCCTCGAGTATGAGAGCGGAGGCAAGGTGAACCGGCTCTTTAACCCAAGGAGGCATCAGATTGTGTGAAGTTGCGACATCAAGTGTGACGAGTAAAGCAGTTGGACGGACAAGGAGACATTTCTCCCAACGTGAGACCTGCCTCCTTGAGGGAGGGACACCGGAAGATGTGAATGAGGGTGACGTCCTTGCATCAGCACCAGCTGGAAAGGATCGCCAAAGGGATGGGCGAGCGGCAGACTTTATTCTGGCCAGTTCAGATGAGGAGTCCGAAGCACCGGAGCTGGACGTGGAGGCGGGGAGTCACCCTATGTCTCCAAGATCTCCAAGAGAGGGAGAACAGGTGCTTGGAGAGGATGGCGTCAAGAGGACACAACAAGAAAAACCGCCTCAACATCCTTGGACGAGCAGCCGTGTGCGGAAAAGGAACATTGGTACGATAGTGACAAGGGCATTTGGACTGGGTTAGCACAAGCCTTCTTCATGCAAGAGGAGCCTTAATCTATGGAGGAGGCATTGCAGCAGAAGGATGGGGCTGAGTTGAAGGGAGCAATAAAATCTGAGCTTGCCTCCCACGAGGAGAACGACACTTGGGAGTTGGTTGACTGGCCGGACGGCGAGAAAATTATCGGCTATAAGTGGATCTTCCGGAAGAAGCTCACGAAGGAGGGGGAGGTGGAACGGTACAACGGCTGGTGGCAAAAGGGTATGCCTAGAGAAAAGGGTAGCACTACAACGAGACCTTCGTACCAGTAGCCAAGTTGGCGGCGTCACGCGGCTGAAAAATCGTCCATCTGCACTATCCTCTTGGTGGCGGCGTCACGCGGCTGAAAAATCCATGAAATGGACGTCAAAACTGTGTTCCTCAATGGCAACCTGGACAAGGAAGTCTGAATGGAGGTGCTGGAGGGGGTGGATACGCCGCAGGGGAAGGTGTGCTGGCTTCGCAATGCTCTTTAAGGACTGAAGCAAGCTCCGCTCATGTGGTACCTCATGATGGACAGTTTCATGGGTGAGCTTGGCTTCAAGCCCTGCGAGGCAGATCACAGCGTGTACGTGCGTTAGCAGCCGGGGCTCCACCAAATTGTCATCCTCTACGTGAATGACCTCATCCTTGTGTCGTCGGATGAGGGGGAGCTCAAGAACCTGAAGCAACAGCTTGGTGGTTGGTTCAACATGACGGATATGGGCGAGCTTGGCTACTACCTAGGCATCGCCATCAAGAGGGACAACAAATCTTGCACCTTGGAGATGGGACAAGAAAATTATGTTAAAGAGGTGCTTCGCTGCTACAACATGGAGGAGTGTAACCCCATTGGCACACCTATGATAATGATATGTGAGCTGAGCTCGTGCATGCGCCTGAGCACGGATGATGAGAAGGAGGAGATTGCTGGAGTACCATACCAGTCCGTAGTAGGCAGCATAATGTACGCCATGGTGGCAACGCCGCCTGATCTTGCCTTTTCCGAGGGACAAGTGAGCCGCTTTGTTGCTGATCCGGGGTCGCTACATTGGCAAGCGGTCAAGAGAATCCTCCGCTACTTGAACGCGATGACACAGTCATGACTTACGTTTGGAGGGGAAGCCTGGACTGACTCTCTCGAGTTGGTTGGCTACTCTGACGCTGACTGGATAGGCAATGTTGATGACTGCAAGTAAACATCAAGCTATGTCTTTGTACTTGGTGGTGCAACGGTCTCTTGGGAAAGCCGGAAACATGACTGTGTGGCACTGTCCAGCACTGAGGCAGAGTATATCGCGCTCACGGATGCCGCAAAGGAGGCATTATGGCTACAAAGATTGCTCAAGGAGATTAGGGAGCCGCAAAAGAAGCCAACATTGCTCCAGGTTGGCAACATGAGCACCATTATCCTAAAAAAAAACCCTGTGCTACACCGAAGGTCCAAGCACATAGAGATCCGGCATCACTTTGCACGTGACCTTGTTGAAAAGGGTGATGTGGTGCTTGTGCACTGTGGCACAAAGCACATGCCTGCTGATGCCATGACAAAGGTGCATCCCAAGGACAGGCATGATGCTGCTTGCATGGAGCTTGGGCTTTTCCAAGCCTTTTGAGTTGCACGTTGACCATGGACAACTGCCATAGAGAATCTAGAGGTGTCCTGGTCTTCTAGATACATTCCGACCTGCTAGAATCAAAATGAGAAATCTAGGAGGGGGCATAATCTTATAGAGGAGGGAAGGGTTGCCGTCCTTGGTAAGGAAATAGACAGCCTACCAAGGGACACTCTAGAAGTCATAGAACCTGCTAGGAAGCTTAGAATCTGGCATGCTTTGGTGTTCTTGAAAGCTTAGATCCGTGGCTATAAAAAGCCACTACTAGTGAGCCTTGATCAAGAGTTCATTACCAATCAATTGAGGCCAGAAACTCTTGCCACACTCTCTGACCAGTTTTCTGCCATTCTTGGAACCGGTTGCCTCCACAGTCTGTCTCTCCAAAAAAACGTTGGTGGTGTGAAACAGCCACTGCTAGGGATCCTCCAGGGTGGACACTCACCCTCAGGCCAACAAATTCACCATAAGCTACCTCAAAAAGAAGATCTACAGTTGATGTAAAGGGCGCGGAGTTACACGTGAGCTTGGCAATCAGTAATTTTACTATCCTTTGCGTGCCATGAGGTTAGTTCTACATTCAAAGAATTTGTTCAAGAGTTTGATTGGTGTGTTGAGTCTGCCTGTCAGTCTGGAGATAAAAGGATGTTGATAGCTTGATCAACCACCACAGCGAGTCATCAGCCCCCGCCAAAACGGCCTTTGTATCTCCCATTACTTGTAGTAATGATGGATGAAGGAATGTTGTACAGTCAGGTGACATTGTTGAGGAAGGGCCGTGTTGTCTACTCAGCATTGAACATGGCCCAAAAATCTCATTGCAAAGTCCATGGAGATGTTCGACTATGGGTTTCTAGATATTGATAGCGATTGAAACAAACAAGAGGGCTTGGTTCATTGACACATCTTGCACGTCTTGCGGTGGTTTGGGATGTTAGTTCACTTGTAGCAATTTACAAGCTTCTTTACCATCTTGTCTTGGCCACCACACAAAACCGTTCTGCCTGGACCGGTGTCGTGGAACTCCACCAATGGCATGCCTCGCACATGGTCGCTCGGGGGTGTGATGAATTGGCGAGTTAATCGTTGTTGCTAGTATGGGTCGTGGATCCAGAATCATTTTGTACAGTACCTGCAACATTTCTCATACCCTATTACAACTAGCCTTGTAAGGTACGGGTGTTGTTTGCAAATTAGCATGCCAATCTTGACCATGTAATCGTTGAATGGTATGCACCTTGTCCACTGGCTAGCCGACTGGTTGCACGGAAAGACAAGGCATGCACTGTTGTATGGAGTACGTCTCCTTGGTCTGTTCTGAGATAGGCCAAGAATGCACTACTTATAATGGGTATGTCCTCTGGAGATCATCACAGGGAACACAACATTGTGGCCTAGTTCGGACAGGTGCCGGAGCTCATGGGTCGTGGACTCAATCCACACGGCGGCCACATTTTTCTTTGTGGCCCAGAACGGGAAAGGAAGCTTCTAGGAAGTTTACTAGAGCCTGTCTTGAGGATGAAACTTGGCGGTCTTAGGACGCATCAAGTAGGACTGTACGCTGAGGTTGGCTCCTGTGGAGCCACTGCAAGCAGAAGCATTAGCAAAGCTCTGCAAGTACAAGAGCATGTACCCTGCATACATCCATTTATAGTTCTTGCCTTTGAGACTCCTCACAAAGTGTCCGACCAAGGGTAGACACTAAAGACCTTCATGCGGACTTTGTGAGGTTGCAAACCGAACGAACCAAAAGTGTGGATCCCTCGTTCGAGGGTGATATGTTATCTTGGTTAAAATACCAAGAGCGGTTGGCCGCCTCCCATGTCGGGACCCGTTTTCTAGACCGTTGTTATTTGGCGTATTGACAATAATCTAGTGGCGAACTTAGAAAGTCTGCTAAATGGCCTTTTACCGGACAAACACATGTACACACCTTTCACAGACTCCTCTGCCAGCTGGTACATGACAGCTTGCAAGGTAGCTATACAAACGGTGATATCCTCTGCCAACATTGGCCAGACATGATGGAATACTCAGCTCACAGTTTGTGCGGGACTACCACAACCAGTTCCGGGGTTGCATTTGTGATCATTCATGTATTCCATGATAACGATGTTGCCGAAACAAAAGTCGCGCGCAAAATCCTTGCACGTCCGTGCGTCCGCCAATTCCCACAATGCACCAAGGTCTTCAATGGCTCACTGTGCACCCACGTAAGTGACATGCGGTTTGCTACTATGTAGTTTTCCATAGCATTCCAACAGAACGTCATGTATGCAAACGCCATTCCGGCAGGAAATTGCTCCCTGTCATCGTCATCTTCTACGTCCAAGTATGGATCCTCTTCGTCCGATGAACCTGCAAGAAGTGGAAACATGTGTTAGCCTACAATTGGGTAAGCGAGTAGAAAATGGCAGTGATAGAAAGGCAATGTATCAATAGAGACAACAAGCATCGACCGCTTTGGACATGGAGACGGTGGCGGTGAATTACGACAACCAGCGTGCTGCCTTCTTGCAGATCGTGGGCCTCCGTCGACATTGTCTCCATCGATATTGCCTCCGTCGATCTACGAGAAGGCAACGCACTGTTGGCTGTGAGACGAACCGCTAGAACGGTATCATTTTTCTGGCGCAGGTTGTAGACCCTCCACATCCGGGTGAGGTCATCAGTCAGGGTCATGATGTATCGGCCCCGATCGGACAAAGAACCGACAGGGAGAGGATCGAGACAGTCCAAATGGACCAGCTCGAGAGGACGAAGGGCTCGAGAATGGGAGCCAGGGTAGGTGTAGCGATGCATCTTACCCTGAGCGCAGAACAGACAATCGGTCTTGGACGGCTTCTCGAAAGAGGTCGCGTCAAGACCGAGTGCGGGCTGTGTCCTAATGAGCTTCCACACAATGTCAAAGCCCACATGACATAGACGTCGATGCAGCAGGCGCTGGTGCTCAGCAGATAGGACACCTGTGACAAAAACACGAGTAGGAGGAAAAGGGGAGCAAAGAGAAGAAGAGATATGAGGAACACGATACAGATAATCCACAACAGACACACGAAGAACAATAGTGCGAATATGAAGAGCAGTCACTATCGCGGAGTCTGCAGTGTGCTCCACAAAGAATCCCATCAGAGTGCAGGCATGCACAGAGAGCAAGCTGAGCTCAAGGTCAGGCACAACAAGCACGTCAAAAAGATACAAGGGGCTACATTGACCATCAAAGCACACAACCCCAACACCTTGAACTGACAAGGACTGACCAGAGCCTGTGTGAACGGAACGAATAGACGCCACAGGACCGAGGACAACAAAGTCACTACGACGATGTATCATGTGGTGAGTGGCACCAGAATCGATGATCCAAGTACCACCCGAATCACGACTGGAGCACTTCAGTGTGCAACGGGCAATGGAACACTCAGCTGCACTCGGGCGCTCGGCACCTGAGGAGGGAGAATGACAAAGGACACACAAGTGAGACTCAGAAATCCATTCTGTACTGTGCTCCCCCACACGATTCATCACGAGATACGAGAACAGACGAAAAAATAGTCTGTGAACCACCCGGCTGTGACGACACACTCGCACCTGCCTAAGAGTGAAGCGCCAGGAGCTGACGGAGTTTGGTGATGGTGCGGACATGGAGATCTGGGTCTCCGCTGCTCGCTAGTGGAGAAGCGGGAACTGCTACGGCCGCGCGACCAGAGGCTGTGCTGCATGACGTAGACCGCTGTGCGTGTGCAGCCTGAAGATTGCGAGTGATCCATACCTACTCAAGCAACTACTGACATTCGGTGTAGCGGTGAGCGCCTCCACAGTTGTAGCAGTGAATAACACGTCCACAGCTACCGCCTGATGACTGTTGTTGCTGTGACTGCTGCTGCCCGAGCCACGCTTTTTTTGCCCTTCTTCCCCCGTGCTGCTGCTGCCTCACCCTGCATCTGTGTCGGGGTAGCCGGGGTGGAAGGAGAAGAGGCGGGCATGCCAGAGGATGGAGAAGAGAGAGGCGTCGGTGGTGACGCACGCCGAGCCTGAGAATACGATTCCATGGCAAAGTCCAACTACGCAAAGTGGTGCTTTGAACTATGGCGAGTGCCGCAAGAAATACACACACCGCAACAAACAGTCAGCGACGGACGCGCCAGCAGCGAGTCCTCCGTCCAAGCCGTAGCGAGGCAACAATTCCCTCACAACGTTGCATGATGGCATCATGCCGAAGGTGACCACATAGTGGGCACTGTCTTTGGAAGAAATTTCCTTGAACCTTCCTAACCACTTGCCGCGACACTAGGCGTCAGCGCCAGGTCAGCGTGTGACAACAGTCACAAGTTAGAGACAAAACTGCAAGGGTCTGGGTTGGGACACGAACAGAGTGTCAGGAAACTCAAATTGAATGTAATTGCAGAGAGAGATGACAAATGACAGGTCCAGGGCATAAATACCTGCCGCGGCGCACGGCGGGTGTCGCACGCGGCAGTCCAAGAGCTGTCCTAAAACCGGCCCAAAACCACTGTTTTGGCCGCAACTCTGCGCACAGACATCCAAACGTAACATCGTCTGAACCTAGAGATGTAGAATCTTGAGCCGGACGCTACGACTGGTCACACGCACAAGTCCGGCATCGATCAGTGAACGGACAATGCAAAACATGCAAATCAGGCTGAAGAACCAGTCCACCGAGAAAACTCCAGCGCCTGCAG
>SZWC01030174.1:0-14655 GCA_023375785.1 Penium margaritaceum | reverse complement strand
TTGAAGGCCAATGTGAGGTACACCGTATCCTCCAGCACCGAGAGCGTGCACTTCACGGACGAGTGGTCAAGGAGTACCTTGTGCATTGGGCCGGTTGTGGACCTGAACACAACTCATGGGAGCCAGAGTCTCGGATGCCAAAAGCAGCCATAACCGAGTACTGGGAGGAACTAGCTGCCCGGTCACGACGACGTGCCCTCGGGGGTACCACCCTGGCACAAACCCCTTCATGAGGTTTTGGCACAATACCTTGGCTACCGCGTAGTGTGTAACAGGGACGCCTGGACACATGTCGTGAGGGCGCTCCTTACAAAAGGGGGAGGATGCGCTGCCATCCCTTGTCAAAGGTTGAGATTTGGTATTGTACTTCAAAGTCCCATGAGACCTCAAGTGGTAAAAACTATTGTTTTGACAAATGTGACAGTCATAAAAACGAGATGATTCCTTCTCACTGTTGTTTTTTTTCGTGATGTGCAGGTCTTTTTCTCCAAGAAAAGATCACAAATCGGGGCGATTTGGTCCTAAAGGGGGAGGAATGTAGAGCAAAAACGTTTTGACGTTTTCACAAATTCAAGTCAAAACTGCTT
The DNA here is from genome assembly GCA_023375785.1 of Penium margaritaceum. NCBI lineage: Eukaryota > Viridiplantae > Streptophyta > Zygnematophyceae > Desmidiales > Peniaceae > Penium > Penium margaritaceum. Next base: position 14,068 of record SZWC01030174.1, on the reverse strand, counting down.
GCCAAACTCTGACCATGCCAGCTGGCATGGTCAAGTTTGGATCCATGTGGCAGTTACAAAAGACAAAAGGGGTCCTAAGGTCGCATTCTGACTTCCGCGAGGAGAAAGACCCAAAATCGCACATGAGATGTCGCGATGCATCTTTTTATAAAGAGATGCATCATAGACACCGATGTTTAGAAGAGCGTGAGAGATTTTTATAAAAACCTGTAGATTATTCCACCGACGGGAAGAAATTGTACAAAACATACTCTCGACTAAAAGGAAAGAGAGCACGAAATGAAGAGGGTGTCACAATGGATACGATTGTGACATAATCATAACTCCGTGCACGAATATACGTCGTAGCTTCGAAAGGGGTAGTTACGCTCTATGACGACACGACGCGGTGAGACTCGTGTGACAAACGGGCATCGTCGTCAAAGCCGACCTCATTCGTGACCATTCGCGACTGAAACACCGAGAGCTCCGCCCTTTCGACGCGACGTACTGTACTGATTTCTATATTAGTTGAGTAACAACTTTTACACTAGTGGGGGGGCCTAGAACTTGGAGGGGTTAAAAGGAAACTATGCAGCACGTTGGGGCAGCAGCGTTGTTGATGCAGCGTGCGGGCTTCCACGCTCGTTGCTTAGGTCAGCTTCCCCCCTCAGTCTGCTGCTCTAGAGTCTAAGTCTGGAAGCTCTGGGTTTTGTTACTCAGAAGCGCGCGCGCCAGAGTTAGCGCCAGAAAGTAGCTGAAAACTGATAATGACTGATTAGGAATGAAGAATGAACAACAATGGGAGACCCCTCCAAGTTCTAGGCCCCCCCAGCTCTGTAGAGCGTGTTACTCAGTTCAACAGCCAATCAGAAAATAGCTCAGTTCAGGCTGGCAGGTTTTCTCGGTGAGGCCTGCCAGGCAGCCGACAGCCCAAAACCCGGGCGTCGTCCGTTTTGCCTGAAAACTGGACCATACCATAATACCGCCGCTGTGAACGCAGCTGTGCGGTCAGAATCTGCTAGAAAAAAAGTAGCGAGGAGTTATGGCAGCCTAAACCCAGATAGTGCCCACAATGGTTTATGCTGCCAAACAGGGCCATACAACATGCAACTGGGACCCTAGGCAGTGCATGACGATGCAGACGCGATGGGACGCGCTGGACGCATGCAAGCAGCAAATGCGGAGTCAATGACCGCCGGCAGCACGACCGCCGAGGAGGCCTGCCAATGGAGCTGAGTGCGTCGCCTGAGAGAGGAGGCTCCAGCGAACTGCGAGAAGACCTCAGCGTGCGTCGGCTCCACCGGACGACACTCCACCAGCGTCGAGTCTCGTCGTCAGTCATCTGCACGCCGATGTACACAAGCCGGGAGGACACAACAGAGCACAATGAGAGATGCAAAAAAACCAACACTCCCCCATGACTCACAGGCATAGTGCACATGGGCGGACAGGGACACGGTGAACATCCAGACTCCCCCAGGGCATGCAGAGACGTAGGCAGAGACAAAGAGAGAGCCACTCAAGGACGTACGCCGACCGAACTCACAGCCTTCTTGAACGAGTCGCGCTTCAGTGCCTTGGTCAGGAAGTCAGCCAACTGCCTTGCTGTCTCAACCCACACGATGCTGATGCNGAGGACACAACAGAGCACAATGAGAGATGTGCAAAAACCAACACTCCCCCATGACTCACAGGCGTAGTGCACATGGGCGGACAGGGACATGGTCAACATCCAGACTCCCCCAGGGCATGCAGAGACGCAGGCAGAGATAAAGAGAGAGCCACTCACGGACGTACACCGACCGAACTCACAGCCTTCTTGAACGAGTCGCGCTTCAGTGCCTTGGTCAGGAAGTCAGCCAACTGCCTTGCTGTCTCAACCCACACAATGCTGATGCTACCGTCATGCAACAATGAACGTACATAGTGATACTCGACGTTGATGTGCTTTGTGCGTGTGTGATGCACGCCGTCATTGTCGGCGATGGCCATGGCACTCTCATTGTCACAATGCAGCGTGATGGATGGGACAGACTGGCGCAACTCAGACACCAGACGACGCAACCACACACTCTCACACGCGCCTGATCCAAGAGCCACGTACTCAGCCTCAGCGGTGCTACGTGCAATGCACTCATGCTTGCCACTACGCCAGGACACAGCCGTGCCGCCAATCAGAAAGATCCAACCTGTGCGACTCTTACTGTCCGGGCTGCCGGCCCAGTCGCTGTCGGTGTAGCCCACTGCGACAACAGACGGTTGACGGCGGAACATGAGACCTCGCCGAGGAGTCGAGACGACATAGCGCAGTACTTGGATCGCGGCCTCGTGGTGGAGGTGACGCGGCTCCTGAGAAAACTGGGCCAGGAGGTTGACGGCGAACGCGATGTCTGGACGCGTCATCGTCGCCAGGAACATCAATGACCCGATGACTCGCAGGTACGCGGTCACGTCAACTGGCTCCCCCACAACAGCTGGGTCAAGACTCTTCAGCTTCACCTGGCCATCGGGCGACATGGGTGAGGATGCGCTCGGTACGAGTGGCAAGTCCTCGGCAAAGCGAGTGGACAGAGTCTGCACATAAGCAGCCTGATGGACATGGAGAATGCCTTGGGAGCGATCATGCTCGAGCTCCATGCCCCGGAAGACTCAGGCAGACCCGAGATCCTTCATCTGGTAGGTGGCGTGCAGCAGTTCCTTGACGCGCTAGATGGCAGCCGTGTCTGGCGACGTAATGAGGAGGTCGTCGACGTACACCAGAACAGTAGCGAAGGTCTGGCCTCGCGGATTGACAAACAGTGCAGGGTCTGCGGTGCTGCGCTGGAGCCCACCTCGAAGGAGCGTGCTGCTGATCTCCTGGTTCCAGCACCGAGGCGACTGCTTCAGGCCATAGAGGGCCTTACGCAGGCGCCACACTCTCCCGGTGCCATCGTCGAAGCCTGGTGGCTACACCATGTAAAGCTCCTCACCCTCCAGTGAACCATGGAGAAAAGCGTTGCTCACATCCATCTGATGCAGCTCCCACCCATGCTGGGCGACCAGGCTGAAGAGCGCCCGGCTGGTGGAGAACCGGCCAACTGGGGCAAAGATCTGGTCACAGTCGACCCCAGGGACCTGGGCAAACCCCTTTGCAGTGAGGCGGGCCTTATACTTGTCCAAGGACCCGTCAGGTTTCCACTTGCGCCGAAAAACCCACTTGGCGCCGATGGCCTTCCGACCTGGAGGAAGGTCGACGAGGTCGTACACGTGGTGCTGTCAGATAGCAGCGACCTCATCGGCGCAAGCAGCGTCCCAGTGTGCGGCCTCAGGGGAGGCTCGTGCCTCGCGCAAGGTGGCTGGGTCCTCCGGGCGTGCTCTGGAGCGAACTGAGAGAGCATGTGCCTCTCGCGCCCCGGGTGGGATGCGCGCAAGGGCAGCCACGACAGCGTGCCGATGCTCGTGATGGAGCATGGCGTAGCCCAATTCGGAGCCCGGGTGCAGATCTGCAATGATGGCCATGGTGGTCAGGCCCAGGGCTTTGGTGCCAGGGTCCCCACTCACGACCGTGGGAGTGGAGGAGGCACGTGGAGCCACGGGGGGTCGAGGCGCCACCGAGCGCGGTGCGACGGTCTTCACACTCACCGACGGCCTGGGTCGAAGGCTGCCGCCGGGGCCACGTGTGTAGCGTGGCAAGGCGTGCAACGACACTGAGTCTGATGGGCCAGTGGAGACGACTGGGGCTGTCGGCCCGGAGAGATCCGCGGACACGACTTGGGAGGCAGGCCCAGAGGGACCAGCAGACGCGACTGGGACAGCTGGCCCGGAGGGACCAGCGGACGCGGCTGGGGAGGCTGGCCCGGAGGGACCAGCAGACGCGACTGGGACAGCTGGCCCGGAGGGACCAGCGGACGCGGCTGGGGCAGCTGGCCCGGAGGGACCAGCGGACGCGACTGGGACAGCTGGCCCGGGGGGACCAGCGGACGCGGCTGGGGCAGCTGGCCCGGAGGGACCAGCGGACGCGACTGGGGCAGCTGGCCCGGAGGGACCAGTGGACGCGACTGGGACAGCAGGCCCGAGGGGACCAGCGGACGCGGTTGGGGCAGCTGGTCCGGAGGGACCAGCGGACGCGACTGGGGCAGCTGGCCCGGAGGGACCAGCAGACGCGACTGGGACAGCTGGCCCGGAGGGACCAGCGGACGCGGCTGGGGAGGCTAGCCCGGAGGGACCTGCAAACGCGACTGGGACAGCTGGCCCGGAGGGACCAGCAGACGCGGCTGGGGAGGCTGGCCCGGAGGGACAAGCAGACGCGACTAGGACAGCTGGCCCAGAGGGACCAGCGGACGCGGTTGGGGAAGCTGGCCCGGTGGGACCAGTAGACGAGACTGGGACAGCTGGCCCGGAGGGACCAAGGAATGTGTCACCCGGACGCGGTAGGACGGAGGACGGACTCACCACTCCCCCACGCGACGGGATAGACACAGACGAGCCGGAGCGAATGAGGTCACGAGGAAACAGGTCCTCGAAGAAGAGGGCATCCCGGGACTCGACGATGCAGTGCCGGGAGGGGTCCCAGAAGCGCCAGGCCTTGGACTGACGAGAGACACCGAGGAAGGTNCCGGAGGGACCAGCGGACGCGGCTGGGGCAGCTGGCCCGGAGGGACCAAGGAATGTGTCACCCGGACGCGGTAGGACGGAGGACGGACTCACCACTCCCCCACGCGACGGGATAGACACAGACGAGCCGGAGCGGATGAGGTCACGAGGAAACAGGTCCTCGAAGAAGAGGGCATCCCGGGACTCGACGATGCAGTGCCGGGAGGGGTCCCAGAAGCGCCAGGCCTTGGACTGACGAGAGACACCGAGGAAGGTACAGGGACGGCCGCGGGGGGCGAGTTTGCCGCCCTGCTGCGGGGCGGGCAGCCAGACAATGGCGACACAACCCCAGACGCGAGCGGGGCGGAGGTCAGCGCGCTGACCTCACCAATGCTGGTACGGGGTGGACTGACGGGGAAGGGGACCGTGGGGAATCCGGTTCCAGACCCAGGTCATGTAAGCCATGGCTTCAAAGTAGAAGCCCTCGGAAAGACCAGACTCGACACGCATGGTGCGAACGGCGTCGGCCATAGTCCGGTTCCACCGCTCGGAGACACCGTTCTGGGCGGGTGTGTAGGGCGCCGAAGTCTCGTGGTGGATCCCGCGGGAGGCGAGGAAAGTCGTGGCCTCACCCATGTACTCGCCACCGCGATCGGAGCGAAAGCGGCAAAGGAAGCGGCCACACGCGTGCTCGGCGAGGACAAGCCAGTCCTAGATGGCCCGGGCGACATCGCTCTTCTGCCTAAGACAGAAGACCCAGCGATAGCGAGAGTAGTCGTCCGTGAGGGTGAGCGCATAGCGGCCATGCTCGCCGACCGACTCGGTGGGGAGAGGGCCCATGACATCCGAGTCGACAAGGTCGAGGGGGGCGGATGCACGAGAGGCAGACAAGGGGTACGTAGACCGGTGCATCTTCCCCTGAGCGCAGTCAATGCACTCTGTGGAGCACGGGAGAGGGAAAGTCTCCGGGTCAAGGCCCGAGGCAGGCTGGGTGCGAAGCATGCTGTCCACAGCGGCAGAGTGGACGTGGCAGAGGCGGCGCTGCAAGAGGCGGGTGTGCTGAGGAGAAAGCGAGCTGGTGACGAGCACATGGCCTGTGGCGGCCGACGAGGAGGAGACGGGAGAAGAAGAGGAGAGGCGGGGAACATGCCACAGGTTGCCACGGGCGGTGGCGTGCAGGACGACAAGACCAGACGGACGCAACAACACAGTGCCAACACCACGCGAGTGCACGACATCCATGCTCATGCGGTCAAAGCCAGTCACGGACAGGAGGCTGAGCTCGAGACCAGGGACGAAGAGGACATCGGTCAAAAAGACGTCACCGGTAGGACCACAAAAACAAACGACGCCAACACCACGGACAGGTAACACCTGCCCGGAACCTGTCCGGACACCGGAGACATCGCCGACGGGACCGAGCATACTGAAGGCCTCACGAGAGGCCGTCATGTGATGCGTGGCCCCGGAGTGGATGATCCAGGTCTCAGCAGGATCCTGGACCGGGGTCGCTAGATCGCTAACGGTCACATGGCAGCAGGCGAGGGACGCAGACGCGGTGGACGGAGGCGCGAAACGGGACTGCCAATCGTCAAGGCAAGCAATATCATCAAGGAGAGGGGCGGAGGAAACCACGGGCGACGATGAGACAGACGATGTAACGAGACATGACCGCAGCTCAGTCTCAGTCATGCAGGGCTGGGCAGCAGGGCAGGAGGTGATGCAACTCGCACTTCCCTGGGGAGGAGGGCGAGGCAGGCCGAGCTGGAGAGCGATGAACTGCTCCAGCTGACGCTCACGGGAGGAGGGCCCGGGAGTGTAGACAGAGTGCGGAGTGACGGCGCCGGAGCTTGGGTAGTAGGAGAGCTGCGCTGGTGAAGGAAGCGGGGGCGCCGACTGCTGCGGGTAGTACTGCTGCGGTGCGGGTGTCTGCGGGACAGGCGGAGCTGCCGGAGTGGCAGCGCCGCTGGACGAGGTCAAAGTGGTCAGGCCAGCAGCGGCGACGGCGGCAGAGGCGAGGCGTCGCTCCCGCTGGCGTCGCATGGTAGCGACAATGCGTGCCTCGTCCGTCGGGATAGGGCACGTGTACCATCCATGCCCGGGCTGACCACAGTTGTGGCAGACCGAGCCACCACCGCTGGAACCTGCCGACGACTGCTGCTGCTGCTGCTGCTGCGGCTGACCCTTGCCTTTCTTGTTCCGGTTCTTCTTCTTCTTCCCCGACAACGATGAGGCTGCTGCGACGGGAGAGGCGACGGCCACGGAGGCAACGGCAGGGGAGGCGACAGCTGGGGATGCAAGCGCCTCCGCACGATGGTGCTGGGACTCCTGGCGAGCTTCCTCAATACGGAGGAAGAGCTCGTATGCCCAGGGCATGAGGGTGCCCTGGGTCGCCATGGTGGAGAGGACATCCTGGGGGTAGTGTACGAAGACGTCGGCGTAGTCGCTAGTGGCGCCGCGCTTTATGGTGAGGAGCGCGGACAGAGGGGGCGGAGCAGATGTGCCGAGACGACGGAGGATGTCCTCCGCCCGCTGCCAGTAGGCAGTGACCGTCTCGGTCTCCCCCATGTGCAGGGAGTTGAACTCCCGGAGGAGACGGCTGATCTCAGCGTCGCTGGAGAGGCGATGGGGCCTGGTGAGGACGTGCCAGGCGGCTGCAGGGTCTGGGATGGCGCCAGCCGTGACGTCGCCGAGGAAAGGTTCTAAGGCCAGGCGGGAANTATGCCCACAGACCCTCACCCTGCGCCCAGATCCGGAAGCTAAGTTCCCAGCTTCGGAACTGCTCGCCGGCTTGAAGCGGCGGTGGCGGCGTCTCAAAGTCCTTCTGCCTGCGGCCGGCACCCGGAGTGGGGCCAAGGACGGAAGTGACTGTCTGCCGCTGACGCTGAGTCTGCTGTTGTGCCAGGTAGTACGTGGCAGCAGACACAACTGGGCTGGCGTGCCCTGGAGGTATGAAGGACGACAGCGCGCTGGTGGCGGTTTGGGAGGCGACTGGCTGCAGCGCCGCAAGCCGCTGGGTCAAGGCGGCGAGTTGTTGCTGAAGAGCAGCAAGCGGGTCAGGGGTGCCGCCAACGTTACCCGTGAGCTGCTGCTGCTGCTGCAGCTGCTGCTGTTGTAGAGGCGGCGGCTGCTGCTGCTGCAGAGGCGGTGGCTGCTGCTGTATGGGCGGCGGCTGCTACTGCTGCAGTGGTGGCGGCTGCTGGTGTAGAGGCGGCGGCTGCTGCTGTTGCAGCGACGGCGGCTGCTGTTGGACGGGCGGCGGCTGCTGCTGCAACGGCGGTGGCGGCTGCTGCTGTGGAGGCGGCGGCTGCTGCTGCTGCAGCGGCGGCAGCTGCTGAGGCGGTGGCTGCTACTGCTGCAATGGCGGCGGCGGTTGGTTCTGCTGCGGCGGCGGCGGCAGCTGTTGATCATGCGGCGGCGGCGGCTGCTGCTGCTGCAGCGGCGGCGGGTGCTGCTGCTGCTGCTGGTGCTGCTGCTGCTGCTGGTGCTACAGCAATCGCTGCAAGAAAGGAGGGGTAGGGGTCCCCCCATCAGAGGAGGACCCCCCCTCGTCAGGACTGTCAACCATGCCTTGGTGTCCTCTCCTTTCCTTTTTTTTTCTTTCTCTTTGTGTTGTTGTCTTTGTGTTGAGGCTTCAACAAGGGGTTGGGGGAGTGGGGAATCTACCCACCCCTCTAGACTTCCCCTTTTCCCCTTTCACCCTCCCCTTTTTTTTGTTGATGATGTCAGCCGTGACGTCAGCAATGACGTCAGCAGAGAGGTGCTGACGTCAGCAGCGGCAAATGTAGGGACCGCCGCTGCTGCTGTTGGTGCTGATGTTGCTGCAGCTACTACTGCCGCTGCTGCTCCTGCTGTTGTTGCTGCTGCTGCTGGTGCTGCTGCTGGTGCTGCTACTGCTGCTGCTGTTGCTGCTGCTGCTGCTGCTGCTGCAGCTGCTGCTGTTGCTGCTGTTGCTGCTGCTACTGCTGCTGCTGCTGCTACTGCTGCTGCTGCAGGCGTGTGCTGCTGCTGCTGCTACTGCTGCCGCTGCTGCTGCTGCTGCTGCTGCCATTGCTACTGCTGCTGCTGCGGGTGCTGCAGCTGCTGCTGCTCGTGTAACAAGCTACAGCAGTTGCTGTGGCTGCTGTTGCTATAGCAACGAGCTGCTGCAGCTCACTGCTGCAGCTGAATGCTGCTGCAGCTGCTGCGTGCTGCAGCAGCTGCTCGCTGCAGCTACAGGCTGTTGCAGCAAGCTGCGGGGGTGGGGGAATTTTTTTGTTGCCTTTTTTTTTTTCTTGTCACAGCGGGCAGCAACCCGCTGTCTGCTGCGAGCAGCGGGCTGCTGCTCGCACAGCAGCAGCGAGCTGCTGCTCGCTGGCAGCAGCGGGCTACTGCTCGCTGCTCGCTCGCTGCGAGCAGCGAGCAGCAACAGCCGCGGTTGGCAGCTGCTGCTTGCAGCTGCTGCTGCTGCTGCAGCTGGCGGCTGCTGCGGCTCGCTGCAGCAGCTGCTGCAGCCCGCTGCTGCTGCTGCACACTGCTGCAGCTGCTGCGTGCTGCGGCTGCTGCCTGCTGCTGCTGCGGGCTGCTGCTGCTGCTGCACGCTGCTGCTGCTGCAAGCTGCTGTTGCTGCGGGCTGCTGCTGCTGCGAGCTGCTGCTGCTGCACGCTGCTGCTGCTACTGTTGCGAGCTGCTGCTGCTGCGGGCTGCTGTTGCTGCTGCTGCGAGCTGCTGCTACTGCGTGCTACTGCAAGCTGCTGCTTTTGCCTGCTGCTGCTGGTGGTGCCAGTCACTGCACCTGGGTGGCGTCGCCGCGTGCGTCGTCGCCCACGAATGTCAGACGCCGCGTGCCGCTCACCTCCTCGCGTCACGCGTGGGGGTCAGTGCTGCCGAAAAAACATCAGCAGTATTTCCCCTGGCCCAGTGGCCGTGGGAAAAATTCTGACGCCGCCACCAGGAGGGTCAATGCTGCCGGAAAAAATCCGGCAGCATTTCCCCTGCACTGGCGCGTATGGGGGTCCGCCGGCGTTGTCTGGCACCTGTTCGCCAGTCTTCTGCTGTTGCTGCTACGCTCTGACTCTGATACCAAAAAGGAAACTATGCAGCACGTTGGGGCAGCAGCGTTGTTGATGCAGCGTGCGGGCTTCCACGCTCGTTGCTTAGGTCAGCTGCCCCCCTCAGTCTGCTGCTCTAGAGTCTAAGTCTGGAAGCTCTGGGTTTTGTTACTCAGAAGCGCGCGCGCCAGAGTTAGCGCCAGAAAGTAGCTGAAAACTGACAATGACTGATTAGGAATGAAGAATGAACAACAATGGGAGACCCCTCCAAGTTCTAGGCCCCCCCAGCTCTGTAGAGCGTGTTACTCAGTTCAACAGCCAATCAGAAAATAGCTCAGTTCAGGCTGGCAGGTTTTCTCGGTGAGGCCTGCCAGGCAGCCGACAGCCCAAAACCCGGGCGTCGTCCGTTTTGCCTGAAAACTGGACCATACCATAATACCGCCGCTGTGAACGCAGCTGTGCGGTCAGAATCTGCTAGAAAAATAGTAGCAAGGAGTTATGGCAGCCTAAACCAAGATAGTGCCCACAACGGTTTATGCTGCCAAACAGGGCCATGCAACATGCAACTGGGACCCTAGGCAGTGCATGACGATGCAGACGCGATGGGACGCGCTGGACGCATGCAAGCAGCAAATGCGGAGTCAATGACCGCCGGCAGCACGACCGCCGAGGAGGCCTACCGATGGAGCTGAGCGCGTCGCCTGAGAGAGGAGGCTCCAGCGAACTGCGAGAAGACCTCAGCGTGCGTCGGCTCCACCGGACGACACTCCACCAGCGTCGAGTCTCGCCGTCAGTCATCTGCACGCCGATGTACACAAGCCGGGAGGACACAACAGAGCACAATGAGAGATGCGAAAAAACCAACAGGGTTCCCCATGATTGCTCATTCTTCATTGCTGATCAGTTACTTCCAGTTTTCAGCTGCTTTCTAGGGTTAAGACTGGCGCGCGCACTTATGAGTAACAAACCCAGAGCTTCCAGACTTAAGCTCTAGAGCAGCAGACTGAGGTGGCAGCAGACTTAAGCAAAGAGCGTGGAAGCCCGCACGCTGCATCGACAATGCATGCTGTCCCAACCTGCTGCCTAGGTTTCTAGCTAGTGCAAGGTCTGTCCTAAAACTGGCACAAAAAACTGTTTTGGGTGTAAGTCTGCGCAGACAAATCCGAACGCTGCGCCGTCTGAACCTAGAGATGCAGAATCTTTAGCCGGACGCTACGACTGGTCACACGCACAAGTCGGGCACCGATCGGTGGACAGAAAATGCAAAACATGCAAATCGGGTTCAAGAGCCAGTCCACCGAGAAAACCCTAGCGTCTGTACAAAAACCACAAAGCACCCTCGTAAGCACCTAGGGCGTCGTGGCAGCTCTCTGGCAGCTGGTGGTGGATGGAGCCACCACTCGTCAGTGCTCCGGCGCCAGCCGCGTCCGCATCAAGGTTAGCCTGCAAAGAAACTACATCAACGACGCCGGGGCAGTCCACGGTCAGCTCCGAGTGGGTTGTCCACCACATGCTGACGCGTCGGTGCCTACGGGATCCGCATCGGGGACAATGTCGTCGCGCTCTCCTGTATCACTACTCTCCTGGCCATTGCTTGTGATGGGTGGAAGCCACACACACCAACTGCAACAATAGTTTCTAGCCAGGGATTGGAGGGAAGTGGCTTCACCAAGTATAGATCTTTTCTAGCTCTCGAACACACTTTACGACGTTTCAATTTGTGAAGTGTAGATGGTGTAGTCCTCTCTTGCGTTTCTGCCAGTGCTTGCAACTGTCAAGTGCACGTTTACATATGAAATAGGTGCCGTTTCTGTCGAACCCTTGGTCGCGAGGGTCATCTGGCTCTGAGAACCACTTCAACGGGTTGGAGCCTCTTGCTCATTGTCGCCGGAGTTTGTAGAGTGGCGTTTAGAGCTTGCTCGAGGGGTTTTCCCCTTCGCGTCACTGTGGGGGCAATCACCGTCAACGACGTTGTGTAGGGAGACTTGAATAATTCATGTCTCCGGAGGCCCATTTCAGTTCTTACCTCACCCCCTCGTTCTCGGTCTTAAACGAGGGGGTATAACCTCGATCTCGTGAGTTTGCATGAGTTTTCCAGTTTTGAAACTTGTAGTTAGCCCTAAAGGAACTTGAGATTTGTTTTTCATGCGTTGGCGCAAAATCATCGCGTGCGAGGCACGATCGACAGTTTCGCGTCGACTTTTCTTTTGCGCTCCTCTCGCTCTTGGATATCACCCTCGCTCCCCCTATCCCTCGTTCTCGCTTGCTCTCTTGCAAGGAGGGCGAGGGGGGGCGAGGGCACGAGGCCACGACGCATCGCTCTCGAGGCCATTGTGGCCCCTCAGCCAGTGATCGGGCTGAGGCCGCAATCGGCGGCTGGCAATTGGTCGGTCACTTGGCCGGCCGTCGGCTGTCCAGTTAGCCGGGAGCTAGCTGACCGTCGGCTAGCGAAGCTCTAGCCGTCGGCCAGTCCTCGTTGACAGGAGGGGTGGTGCGGAACCACGCCTCGCTTGAGTGAGGAGGGAGGGCTGAACTAGCCTTCCTACTACACAATGCTTGTTGATAATTATGAGCTGCTTGAAGTTTGTCAAATATGTTTTTTTTTTTTGCATTGTCTACTTTTAAACCATCTACGTTGCCATAAGCATAACATCATCTGGATGTTTTTATTTCAGCAAAATTGGCTCGGGGGCCCTAGTTTACGACTAGACCTGAGGCGAGGACTCGCATTGCAACATCCATTAGCGCCGGAGCTCGCATTCAGTCAGCGACCAACGTAAGAGCCCCGCGGTGAGCCTCGCGCTTAAAAAAAGCTGGCTCATGAGCCGGTCTCAGGCTTCCCGTTGTCAAAAGAAGGCCGAGGTCGTTGGCATCATGTGTAGTCGCGGTGCAACAAACGGCTCATGATAGTTTAGAATACAAACCGAGGAAAAAGTCCGTGTTTGCAAATGAAACAAAAGAATTTAGTTGCAGCTGCTCACAAAACCGCCGGTCAAGTCTTTCTCTCTCTTTGGTCAATGTCTTGTGTCGACCCTCGATGCTGCCAGGTCGCGATTCTGACAAGCAGGATCCCGTTCGAAGGGCCCTGTCGTTGGTGAGATAGGCCGGCAGGGCTCTGCGGCTGGTTAGATTTGCCTTCGGGGCCCTTTGGTTGACGGTGGAGTGAATCGGGATTCCCAGACGAACCGCTAGGTAAACCCTGTCCCTGTGGTCGAACTGCCTTTTTATTTCCAACCATCTATGGCTGGGTAAATCAGACATGATCAGAGAGGAATTGTGTCAAGATTGATATTTCCCTGAAGTTCCAGTTATGAGGCCGTTTCCGTGGCGCTGACACCATCAACGCCGTGTCTCACCGCCTGCTCGAATCGCGGCGGGGACGGCGCACAGGCCGCGGAACGTCGGCGTTGTTCGCTTGGGGAGCAACCTCTGAGTTTTCTTGGCGCCCCTGTGACGTACATTTATACACTCATGTGCCAGCTCCGGTTGATGCTCGCAAACGCGCTTGGTTCACTTCGGAACCACCCACACGATTCGACATTTCGGAGAAGTACCATCCTTGACGTAAGTTTCGAAACGTCGACCTTTGGCCGCCGCAGTCCATGTCAATTCCGACATCGCAGAGCGCATCCAAAATCGTGGCAATGCGCTGGTCGTGCAGAAACGGCTTCGTCAATCTTCGGTGCATTTCGCCGGTGTCGGCCCATGGAGGCGATATCGCTGACTCCGACAAGTTTGCAGCACGTTTGCTGCAAACTACCGTTCATCGTACAAACTATCACAGATTCAGGCCAAACCCAGGTGTGGCGAGGGTGCTTTTCTGCTACGAGTTAGGTGTACATGTGAATTGAGTACACGTCAATCGGGAAAAACTGCCCGTTGGATCCTCGAGCAACAGGGGGCATAGCGCAAGAGTTTGGTCACAACCCTTTCTCACGAGGCACTAAACGTCGCAAACCCATAGTCGTTGGACCAGAAGGAAGGTCGGGTCCATGACCAGCTATGCTCTTTCCTTACGCCTCCGTACCCTCTCCTGAGGACTAGCTGCGCGCTCCGTGTTTCAAATGAGCAACTCCCCATTGTTTGGGCTGGCAGCTACCTCCTCCCCTCGCAGCTGCTGCGGCTGCCATGCTGCTGCTCATGCCGCTGCGGATGCTGTCCATCCCACCTAGCAGCTTCTCACAGCCTGGTACTCCCCGCGTGTCTTTTACTGGCAGTGACCTTCCTCAATCAAGCTAGTGTGTGCCCTACCTGTACGCGTTTGGCTCTGCAACGTCGTACGAGCTGCAGAATGCAGCTCGTCTGAGTCGTCAGGAAGGGTTGCACCTCCCTGTCTCTCATCGGGGAGTCCCGGGCCTTGTTGGTGAACAGACGAGCACAAGGTCCGCTGCCATGGCGCAGCGAGACCAAACGGAACATCAGCGTGAGAGCAGCGGGCCACGACACCAACAGCATCGGCAGGAACAACGACCAATCCCAATGGC
>SZWC01030173.1:2527-13172 GCA_023375785.1 Penium margaritaceum | reverse complement strand
GGGAAGGGGGGAGGAAGGGAGGCGGGGATGGGGGAGGTGGGGAGGGAGGGAGGGGGGAGGAATGGGGGATGGGAGGAGGGAGGGAGGGGGAGAGTGGGTGAGAGGGGGAGGAGTGGGAGGGGAGGGGGACAGGGACAGGGGGAGGGGAGGTAGGGGAGGGAGTATTGAATATAAGGCTGCACACGAATCCAAGGATTTGTGAATCTGATTTACGAATCCTGAATCCGGATCCAGATTCACGAATCCGGATCCAAGGGTGGGTCTCGTATTGGGATTCGGGAATCCACCATCGAATCTTGGGGGGAGGGGGGGGGGATGGAAAAGAAAATAGCGTGACCTTGGGGTTCATGTCCGCTGATGAGATCTCCGAGCGGTGATGTAGGATCTGAAGTTTCAAAACTTCGGAACTTCAGGTTGCCGTTCGTCAAACTGGTTCCCCAAGATGCATGTTCCATGTTCCGGCAAGCTGGCACTGGCACGACACGTGTGTAGCCCGACACTGACGTGCTGTGCAACTCTGCGACATCACAGGCCATCATTTCTGGCTGATGCCACGCGAGTGTTTGATGGTCAGCCTTTGACCATTCGCATGGCCGCGTGAGTGTCAGTCTGGCTCGGATGATCCGGTGTGCGCTTTCAGGCTGGGCCTAACGTCTAACCTCTTTAGTACGTTCGGAAACTTGTCACATTCGTGTGAGGTCGCATAACAGGTGCTGTTTCACAGGTAAACAATTTGTGATTTTTGTTTTGCACCTCTATACTTACGTTCTTGCGATTGGTTTTTTGTAGAAATATTTGATCATGTTCTTGACAAAAACGAGTGGGCCGACGGATTGGTGAATCAAACGACCGTTAACATGTTTCTATATACACAGATGCCATCGTAATAGTTAACTTAAAGATTGACATAAATGAAGATGAAGTTGGACAGAAGGTTTTCTCTCTGCAGGTTTTGTTTTTACTGACCGTGCGATCGGCCAATCCAATGCTGATGGGCTGACCCGATGACTACCCTGCGACGTTGTGCACAAGAGACTGCGACGAGAAAGGAAAAGGCCTCACTTCTGGCCTCGTGCAATCGGAGGCACAAACGAAGAGTGGCGCCTCACAAATTGAGTGCGGCCTGAGAGAAACAAGAGTGCTTGAGTCCGCGTCCTAGTGCATTTAGGGTTAATTGACATAAAAACATGCACTCGAGGGACGACCCCCTTTTTTTGTGTCAGACATGCAAACCCTATCGTACGATTTAGGGTTTTCTGTGTTTTGCACGGGCGAAGCCCGCGCAAAACACAAAACCCTACATCGTACGATAGGGTTTGCATGTCTGACGCAAAAAAAAAAGGGGTCGTCGCTCGATCGCGATCGAGCGAAAACGCCATTTTCATTTTTTTTCCCACCTTGCAAATCCATGTTCAACCCCAAGTTTGAAGCCAAAACGTCGAGAAAACCCATCCCCGAATTACATTCGGGGGTTTAGGGTTTTATTTTTGCGCGAGCATCTGCTGGGCCCCGCGGTAGTGGGCCCCAGCAAATTCCCTTCCATCGCAGGGGGAGTCTCGGACCCCCCATCCAAACCAACCCGCAAACCCCCCTCAGACAGTAACAAACCCCTCGCTCAAGGGGTTTGTGACTGTTTGATGACTTTGCTGGCGAAGCTCCGCCTGCGACGTCGCAGAGCCGGGCGAAGTCCGATTTTGCCCCCCGAAGTCGGACCTCTGACCCAAAATTGTGCACTGATCTACGAGTGCACGGTTTTGGGTCGATTAACTCTAACTCTCCTAGTGATGTGTCCGTAAAGCTAGAAGAAAAAGTATAGAACATTACGTGGCATTTGCCACGTGGTGTATCATAGGAATGCCAAGGATGCATGACTTACAACAACAGCATTGATGCTGCGCTGCACATCTTCCTGCCTGGCCCAAATCCAAAAACTATGTAGCAAGGCCACCCGCCGTTTCTCGTTATACCGATTCATGGTTGAACCTCCTACTAACAACAGTTGGTGAGAGTGTCGCATTGGACTCGGGAGATTCACAAATCCCCTGGGATTCGGGAATCCGGGTCTCCGATTTGCGAATCCGAATCCAGGCACGGATTCGGACTCACGAATCCGAATCCAGCCTGAGATTCGTGAACCGGATTTGGTGTGCAGCCTTAGTTGGATATGGAATGCCAAAAAGTGACCAAAGTGGGTTGCTCAATAAAAATCATCAGGTCACAACAGTGAATAGAGGATGTTTTTCTGGTTCTTTGGGACTTTACGAAACTTGATTCGGAGTCCGTTTGAGGGAGATCTGGATTTTCAAGGTTTGGTGGCAATGGGTCCAGTTCAAGTGACGGCTCCTGCACTATTAGCACCAATGACGGCCACAATGATTGGCCAGGGAGGTTTGGAGCAGCCTACAAGGTAGAAAAGCGGTAAGAAAACCTTCAAGGAGCTTCAAGGAAGGTCCCCACCAAGATTATTGGTTGTGCACATGGCAGGGATGGCTATTTTCTTGTGTGAGAGTGTGACTGCCGCTCATCCCGCTAGGCTATGAGTGTGCTAGGAGGTGAACTTTGACACGGTGGTTCTTCCGGATCCATGTGCCAAATGAGGCATGATTAGGCTTGTTAGAAATCTGTGATGATATAAATTCTCATCCACGAGTCAAACCAGCCAGTCGCCCTCTCTACATTACTTTACATACTTCTGTATTTCTGTCTTTGCAGCCTGCCTCTCACATACAATTGGTCCTGCCTAGCGGCTCTTGGTGAACTTGATCTCCTCCTTGACGGCTGCTTTTGATTTCATGGGTGGTTTCAGAGCTAGAACAAGGCTCTGCATCATCCTTGAGGCATTCCTTGCACCCTGTTGTGAGAGATAGTCGTTTGGGGGCGGAACATTGCACTACCATGGCGACATCCGCTTCCATGGTGGCCGACGTCAACATCGCCAAGTTTGAAGGCAAGAACTTCTTCACCTGGAGCAACAACATGAAGATGGTGCTGATGGAGAAGGGACTCTAGAGCCATGTGAGTGAAGAGGAACCAGCTCAGTCCTCTCTCTCACCTGGTGAGGCCGGTACCCACCGCGAGAAGCGTGACCGCCCTCTCGCGACCATCTACCTCTACCTCGCCGAACAGCAGCAACTCCTCGTCCATGGCATCCACACGCCTAAGGAGGTTTGGAAGAAGCTTGAGTCCACTTAGGCATCCAATTCAATCCTCATGAACATACAGCTGCGTCGTCGCTTTCGCACTGTGAAGATGGATGAACCCTCATCCATGATTGATTACATCATCAGGGTGAAGTCTTTTGCTGACCAGCTTTCTGCTATTGAGGGCCCTTTCAGAGAACAAGTGCTAATGCTAACCATTGTCTCTGGCCTTCCCAGTAGCTACACTCCTCTAGTTGTTGCCCCGGACCAGCATGGCGACAAGCTCTCACTCAACGATGTGGAGGAGAGCCTGCTGTTTGAGGAGGAGCGGCGCAAGGGAGAGGACAACGGAAGTGGACTGGACATCGCTCTCATCACCAACTCTGGTCGTGGGGGCGGTGCCATACCATCCAGGGGCAATGGCAGAGGAGGAAAGAAGATGATGGAAACTTGGGGCAGCTCTCAGGGAGGTGATCAGGCACACCAAGAGCCGCCTAGGCAGGACCAACTGTTTGTGAGAAGGAGTTGTAGATTGCACAGACAAAAATTACGGAAGCAAATGTAGGTTTGCAAGGAATGCGAATATCTGAATCCATTCTTCAATGAGAAATTACATTAGCACAGCTTTCTAACAAGCCTAGTTACGCCTCATTTGGCACATGGAGCTCGAAGAACCACTCTGTCAAAGTTCACCTCCTAGCACACTCCTAGCCTAGCGTGATGAGCGGGAATCACACTCTCACACAAGAGAATTACCATCCCTGTCATGTGCACAACCAATAATCTTGGTGGGGACCTTCCTTGAACCTCCCTGAAGGTCCTCCTGCCACCTTTCTACCTTGAAGGCCGCTCCAAACCTCCCTAGCCAATAATTGTGGCCGTCATTGGTGCTAGTAGTGCAGGAGCGGTCACTTGAACCGGACCCATTGCCACCAAACCTTGAAAATCCATATCTCCCTCAAACGGACTCCGAATCGAGTTCCGTAAAGTGCTACAGAACCAGAACATTATCCTCTATTGATTATTGTGACCTGATGATTTTTATCAAGCAACCCACTTTGGTTACTTTTTTTTGGTACCCCATATCAAATATTCTCCCACTTTGCAAGAATAAAAATCACACATGTCCACACTGTCCCCTCAGCTGCTGAAAGCAGTGCACTGCCAGTGGCTTGGTCAGAAATTCTGCCAGCACAATGTTTCAAGGGCAGAACTTGATCTGCACCACCTGCTTTGCCACGAGCTCGCGAATGAAGTGATATCGCAGGTCAATGTGCTTGGTGCGGGCGTAAAACCTGCGTTGTTGGTCAGAGCGATGGTGCTCAAGTTGTCACAGTAGATTATAGTCGCTATGGTCTGATGCTGTCCAAGGCATGCCAGCCGCTCACGCAACCACACAGCTTCCTTTGCTGCTTCACTCAAGGCGATGTATTCAGCTTCGGTGGAGGAGAGGGCGACGCACTCTTGCTTCTTGCACCTCCAATTGATTGCACCTCCCCCGAGTAACAACACAAACCCACTGGTCAACCTCCTTGTGTCCAGGTCACCTCCCCAATCTGCATCGCTGTAGCTGATGAGGATGGGGCTGCTGTTGCCGTTGAAGGTGAGGCAAAGGCGGCTGCTACTGTCGAGGTAGCGCAGCACGCGCTTGACCGCCTCCCAATGCGGCACGCCCGGATTTGCGCAAAACTCTCTGGGCACTCCCACTGCTTGGCTCATGTCAAGGCGCGTGCCGACTGCTGCGTACATGAGGCTCCCAACTGCTGCCTGGTACGGCACTGCTTCCATGAGGCTGCTCTCTTGCATTCCGCGGAGAGTCTGCGTCATACTCAGCTTCACTCCCACTTCCAGTGGTGTTGCGGCCTTGCATGCTCTTGCCATGTTGAAGCGCTTGACAATGTCGCTCACATACGTGCTCTTTGACAACTCCAAAGTCAGTTGCTACCGGTCGCGCTTCACCTGAAGGCCAAGATATTAGCTGAGCTCTCCCGTGTCTTTCATGTCAAACCTGACAGTAAGGGACTACTTCACATCATCCAAAAGTGACTTGGAGTCAGATGCAATGAGAAGATCATCAACACAGAGCAAGATGATGACCTGGCTTGCCTCTTGCATGCGCCCATGGACTACATGGTCAGCTTCACTGCGCACAAAGCCAAGGCCAGCCAGCTGCTCATCCATCTTGTGGTACCATGCTCGCGGGGCTTGCTTCAGGCCGTAGAGGGCCTTCACAAGCTTGCACACCAAATCCTGCTTTTCCTCCACCACATACCCCTCTGGCTGCTCCATGTACACATCCTACTCGAGGTCACCATTGAGAAATACGCAAGTCACATCCATTTGGTGCACCTCCCAGTCCATAGCAGCAACAAGAGCGAAGATGGCTTAGATCGATGGGAACTTTGTGACAGGTGCAAATGTCTCATTGTAATCCACACCCTCAGTCTCTGCATACCCCTTTGCAACCGACCGTGATTTTTACATCAGCACCTTACCATCCGCACAACATTTGCGCATGAAGATCCACCGGCACCCAATCACCCGGCTCCCACGTGGAACTTCCTCAAGGGTCCAGGTGCCGTTCTTCATGAGCGTACCATACTCTTCGTCTGCTGCGGCACGCCAATCTGCCCCCTCGGCGCTGCGCATGGCTTCAGCGAATATGACTGGGTCATTGGTGACTGTGAGGAAAAGAAGCTCAAGGTCAGACGACTCTGTTGGTGGTGGAACGCTGCACAGGTTCACTAGCTCCTCCAACGGCCTCTGTTTGCTTGCGAGGCGCTCAGACTGCCTCAGCGGCTCCCCACTATCCTTTGCACCTACGTTGATGCGTGCGGATTGTCATGGCAGCTGCTTTATGTTGCTCTGTTGCTCCTCCTCATCAGATTCGGCTGCTGGCTCCTTCTCCTTCTCAGCTCCCTCCACCTCCTTATCGTTGCCGCTGTCACCACCATCTTCTGTACCATCCTCTTCTGCTACCGGACCTTCTCCCACTTCAGGTACAAGTGCGGGAGCAAGTGGAACTACAGACATAGGGCTCCAAGTCAAGCCCTTCACGTCCTCTTGAAAGACCACGTCACGGCTGCGGATGATCTTGCGTGTAGCGAGGTTGTAGAGGTGGTATCCCGTGGTGTCGTAGCCAAGGAAGGTGGCCTTCACTGACTTTGTGTCTAGCTTGTTGCAGCTGCAGGTAGGCACGTGCACAAATGCACCACACCCAAAGACTTTCAGGTGCGTCACTGTTGGCTTGCATCCCGTCCACGCCTCCTCCGGTATCATTAGCGACATCACGCGCGTGGGACTCCACTTTTTCAGGTACACAATAGTGTTGACCGCTTCCGCCCAGAAGGTTGGTGGGAGCTCAGTGTCTTGGAGCATTTCGCAAACACGCTCCATGAGTGTGCGGTTTGCGCGTTCAGCCATGCTGTTCATCTGCAGTGTTCCAGGTGGGGTGACCTCGTGCTTGATCCCACGACGCTTGAGGAAGGTGTGGAAGTCGTTGGAGAGGTACTCTCCTCCACCATCGGCTCGAAGCATCTTCAACCGCCTGCCACTCTCATTCTATACAGCAACAATGCACACCTTGAAAGCATCAAAGCACTCATCCTTGCCAACTAAGAAGGCCACCTACGTCTTCCTCAACTTTTCATCAATAAACGTGACAAAGTACAACTTTCTGGATAGGGACTGTGATGACATAGGACCGCACAAATCAGAGTGAACAAGTGAGAGAAGCTCAACCGCCCCCTTCCCTTCCCCCGTGAAAGGAGCACGGGCCTGCTTCCCTTCAATGCAGCTCTCACAAGCCGATGCACCAGGCTCCTTCACCCCCTTGAGCTCCAGGCCGCGGACCATCTGCTACATGGAGATGATGGCACCAAGGCCAGAGTGACCTAGCCCGCGGTGCCACAAGCCGATGTCATGTTTTCCGTCTCTCGCCGCCAACACTGAGTCTTCATTCTCCGACGCCACGTAGAGGCGGTAAAGACCGTCCTTGTTTACTTTTGCAAGCACACAGCCTTCACGGGCAGAGATGGTGCAGCCAACATTCTCAAAGCAAACTTGCATGCCTTCCGAGATGAGAGATGAGACAGAGAGAAGGTTAGCTGCTAGCCCCAAGAACTGGAGCACCCCCTTCACACAACGTTCCACGTGCTTACTCTCAACCAAAGCACAAAACACAATCTCACCCTCCCCAACCGCTATTTTCACATGATTGTCCCCCATGTACACCTGACAAGGCTTGATGGCAGTGTAGACGACGAACCATGATGGAAACTGGGGCAGCCCTCAGGGAGGTGATCAGGCTCACCAAAAGCCACTTAGGCAGGACCAACTATTTGTGAGAGGGAGTTGCAGGTTGCACAGACAGTAATTACGGAAGCAAATGTAGGTTTTCAGAGAATGCAAATGTCTGACTTGACTCTTGAGTGCAAAAGTGCATTATCACAGCTTTCTAACAAGCCTAAGTACGCCTCATTTGGCACATGGAGTTGGAAGAACCACTCTATCAAAGTTCACCTCCTAGCACACTCCTAGCCTAGCGGGATGAGCGGCAGTCACACTCTCACACAAGAGAATTACCATCCTTGCCATGTGCACAACCAATAATCTTGGTGGGGACCTTCTTTGAAGCTCCCTGAAGGTCCTCCTGCCGCCTTTCTACCCTGAAGGCCGCACCAAACCTCCTTGGCCAATAATTGTGGCCGTCACTGGTGCTGGTAGTGCAGGAGCCATCACTTGAACCGGACCAAGCGCCACAAAACCTTGACAATCCATATCTCCCTCAAACGGACTCCGAATCGAGTTCCGTAAAGTGCTACAGAATCAGCAAAGCATCCTCTATTCAATTTTGTGAACTGATGATTTTTATCAAGCAACCCACTTTGGTCACTTTTTTGGCACCCCATATTCAACATTCTCCCACTTTACAAGAATAAAAATCACACAAGTCCACACTGTCCCCTCAGCTGCTGAAAGCGGTGTGCTGCCAGCGGATTGGTTAGGAAGTCTGCCAGCATCATGCTTGAAGGGCAGAATCTGATCCGTGCCAACTTCTTTGCCACGAGTTTGCGGATGAAGTGATATCGCAAGTCTATGTGCTTGGTGTGGGCGTGAAACTCTGCGTTCTTGGTCAGAGCAATGGCGCTCATGTTGTCACAGTAGATTGTAGTTGATGTGGTTTGCTGCTGTCCAAGGCTTGCCAGGAGCTCACGCAGCCACACTGCTTCCTTTGCTGCTTTACTCAAGGCGATGTACTCAGCTTCGGTGGAGGAGAGGGCGACGCACTCTTGCTTCTTGCTCCTCCAACTGATTGTACCTCCCCCGAGTACAAACACGAACCCACTGGTCGACCTCCTAGTGTCCAGGTCACCTCCTCAATCTGCATCAATATATCCGATGAGGATGGGGCTGTTGTTGCCGTTGAATGTGAGGCAAAGGCTGCTGCTAATGTTGAGGTAGGACAGCACGCGCTTAACCGCCTCCCAATGCGGCATGCCCGGATTCGCGCAAAACTTGCTTAGCACTCCCACTGCTTGGCTGATGTCAAGGCGCGTGCCGACTACTGCGTACATGAGGCTCCCAACTGCTGCTTGGTACGGCACTGCTTCCATGCAGCTGCTCTCTTGCATGCCACGGGGAGTCTGCGTCATGCTCAGCTCCGCTCCCACTTCGAGTGGTGTTGCTGCTTTGCGCGCTCCTGCCATGTTGAAGAGCTTGACAATGTCGCTCACGTATGTGCTCTGCGACAGTTCCAAAGTCTGCTGCTGCCGGTCGCGCTTGACTTGAAGGCCAAGGTAGTAACTGAGCTCTCCCATGTCCTTCATGTCGAACCTGACAGCAAGGGAGTGTTTCACATCGTCCAAAAGAGTCTTTGAGTCAGATGTAATGAGAAGATCATCAACATAGAGCAAGATGATGACCTGGCTTGCCTCTTGCATGCGCCCATAGACTGCATGGTCAGCTTCACTGTGCACAAAGCCAAGGCCAGCCAGCTGCTCATCCATCTTGTGGTACCATGCTTGCGGGGCTTGCTTCAGGCCGTAGAGGGCCTTCACAAGCTTGCACGACAAATCCTCCTTTCCCTCCACCACATACCCCTCTGGCTGCTCCATGTTCACATCCTCTTCGAGGTCACCATTTAGAAAAGCACACGTGACATCCATTTGATGCACCTCCCAGTCCATAGCAGCAGCAAGAGCGAGGATCGCTCGGATGGATGGGAACTTTGCGACAGGTGCAAATGTCTCATTGTAATCCACACCCTCAGTCTGTGAATACCCCTTTGCAACCAACCGTGCTTTGTACCTCAGCACCTTACCATCCGCACCACGCTTGCGCGTGAAGATCCACCGACACCCGATCACCCGGCTGCCACGTGGAGCTTCCTCAAGGGTCCAGGTGCCGTTCTTCATGAGCGCACCATACTCCTCGTCTGCTCCAGCATGCCAATCTGCCACCTAAGTGCTGCACATGGCTTCAGCAAATGTGGCTGGATCATCAGTGACTGTGCAGAAGAGAAGCTCGAGGTCAGACGACTCCGTTGGTGGAGGAACTGTGCACAAGTTCACCAGCTCGTCCAGCGGCCTCTGTTTGCTTGCGAGGCGCTCAGACTGCCTCAGCGGCTCCCCGTTGTCCTTTGCACTTTTGTTGATGCGTACGGATCGTCGTGGCAGCTCCTGTATGTTGCTTTGTTGCTCCTGTTCATCAGATTTGGCTGCTGGGACATTCTCCTTATCAGCTCCCTCCACCTCTTCGTTGATGCCGCTGTCACCGCCATCTTCCGCACCACCCTCTTCTGCTGCCGGTTCTTCTCCCACTTCAGGTACAAGTGCGGGAGCAAGTGGAACTGCAGACATAGGGCTCCAAGTCGAGCCCTTCAAGTCCTCTTGAAAGACGACGTCACGGCTGCGGATGATCTTGTGAGCAGCAAGGTTGTAGAAGCGGTATCCCATGGTCTCGTAGCCAAGGAAGGCGGCCTTCACCGACTTTGCGTCTAGCTTGTTACGGCTGCCGGTAGGCATGTCCACAAATGCGCCACACTTGAAGCCTTTCAGGGGCGTCACTGTTGGCTTGCGTCCCGTCCACGCCTCCTCCGGTATCATCAGCGGCACGGCGTATGTGGGACTCCGGTTTTTCAGGTACACGGCAGTGTTGACCACTTCCGCCCACAAGGTTGGTGGGAGCTCCGCGTCTTGGAGCATGCTGCGAAAACGCTCCATGAGTGTGTGCTTTGCACGTTTAGCCACGCCGTTCAGCTTTGGTGTTCCAGGTGGGGTGACCTCGTGCTTGATCCCGTGACGCTTGAGGTAAGTGCGGAAGTCGTTGGAGAGGTACTCTCCTCCACCATCGGTGCGAAGCACCTTCAACCGCCTGCCACTCTCATTCTGTGCAGCAGCAATCCACACCTTGAAAGCATCAAAGCACTCGTCCTTTCCAGCCAAGAAGGACACCCACGTCTTCCTCGACTTGTCATCAATGAACGTGACAAAGTACAACTTGCC
>SZWC01030170.1:4973-19845 GCA_023375785.1 Penium margaritaceum | reverse complement strand
GGGGAGGAGGAGATGGGTCGGGTGGGGTCCACATTCATGCACTGCCGGAAGCCGGACGGAGAGAGCGTAAATGTGATGCAAAGCAGAGGCAGATGCAGCGGGAGCGCTGTCCTGCGCAGCGCAGCGCAGCACGGCATAGAACAGGACAGCGCAGGAGGGCAGCGCTCCAAGTGTGGTGCGCAGCGCACCACTTTGGAGCTCAGAAGTCGCGTCGCATCGCAGAGACTTTGCGTCCTTACCTATGGCTTTGATGGCGCTGATGAGGGTGGCGTAGTTGCCTTTGGCTGTCAGCGCGTCGATCAGTTTGCTGG
This sequence comes from Penium margaritaceum, assembly GCA_023375785.1. Lineage (NCBI taxonomy): Eukaryota > Viridiplantae > Streptophyta > Zygnematophyceae > Desmidiales > Peniaceae > Penium > Penium margaritaceum. The sequence goes on along the minus strand of SZWC01030170.1, from coordinate 19,534 downwards.
ACTCCTGCAGAAAACGGCCTCGCGCGACGACACCCTCACGCGCCATGGCTACCGCCACCAGCGCTGCCAGAATACCTGCGAGCGGCGCGAGGAACATAGCCGACTTGGGAGCCTGAGGCGCCATGAGGGCAGTCCTTTGGCGCGAGTTTCCGAAACGTCTTGGAAAACTGCGGCTCGCAAGGGATTCTCAGGACCGTTGTAGTCACCGAGAAGAAGGACAGAGGCAGACAGACTGACTGACTGGGACGGCTGCTGCTTCCTGGCTCGTCTTGGCTGGCTCGCTAACGTACAAAGCCGCTGCTGCTGTCGTGACTGGGTTCCGACTGTCGTGTTGTGTGCGTCCGCTGGATCGCTCAGGGGGGAAAGCGAAAACTTGTGCGCAAAGATGTTCGGAGGGGCAGCAGTTGGCAGCACTAAGCCACAACCATTGACAGGGCCCAAATTTATGGGTCAATTACTTCGGCTATCAAGACTGCACAAACGGTTATCTCTTACAGGAACATGTCGAATAATATTTCCGGCGCCGAGAGCCGGAGCAAACTTCTTCACAAGACCTAGGACCAGTTACCACGCTTCGACCGCGGCGAGAATGTATCCGACAGAAAATCCAACATGTAGAGCCAGCGGCTAAGAAGAAGGTCCAGATGAGGCGTTCTTACAAAAACGGAAACCATGATGAAAAGAAACAAACTTAAACAAGAAAAGAGTTAAAGGAACATGAAATATAAAATGATTCATTTGAAAAACATGAAAGTATATTTCAGGAATAAAAGTATGTAAGGTCTCAAAAATCAAATCAGACAATAAACACATTCCTTAATCCATTCAAGTTATTCATTGATAATGTAATTATCATTGTTCATGGCCTTTCGGGAACCCCAAAAGAATTCAAAAGCTAAATTTCAATAAAATTTTAAGCAATGTTCAAAACTAATGAAAACAAAATCAAGACCATTATCGTAATATGAATGATAACACCATCTTCTTAGAATTCATGGAAATTTTGTAATGGTACGGAACATAATTCATTCCACATCAAAAACATTTATTTTGGGGAACATTTATGAATAAAATTAATTTAAATCGTAGTTATACATTTTTTATTCTACCTATTCCGATGGAATGTTATTTATTTTCACGGTATACATTTACATTAAAATAAAGTTAATTTTTTTAACAGGACTTATTACTCAAAAAGAGATAAATACATCAAAAATAACTCACAAATATATAAAATTGATGGGATTTATTAAAAAAATCATAAAATAAGGACTAGAAAATCAAACATAAAAATGCATTTGTTTAAATTTATACGATTATTCAAAAATTTAGAATAAAGGATCCATGCCGAGAAATGTTACTCACGTGTCTTTGTTTCATGATTAATAATTTCACTAATATATTTTCCCTCATCATATGATTCATGTAATATTGCAACATACAATTCTAAATTTCTTTTTGATAGAAACCATATTTCATATCTAGCTCTTATTCGTGATGAACGTTTGTAAGCAAAGAATACATTTAGTTTTTCATGACATGAATTAGAATTAAAACTTATGATTGAAGTTTTTAAAGTTCATTCATTACATGTGAATGAAGTTAATTCAATGTAGTAAGCCTAGGTTACATGGTTGAATAGCTAAATGTTTTACAATATGATGATGAAGGATATAAAAAACAAATAAAAGGAATCAATAGAATGGTAAGGAAATAATGTAAAAACTGTCTTAAAAATAAATTACTTTAATAAATAAGTTTTTTTCTATTTTTATCTTCTTTTTCTACCATATCATCACTTTCATATGTATGTGAGGCTTTCATGAATTAAGATCAATAACGTCTTACGAAATCCTCATGAAATGTTTATTGCTTATCATTAATAAAATAAAAATCAAGAAAAACAAGAGGAAAGCTTACGTGAAAACAATTTTAAAATAATTTGGGTCAATTTGTTCTCTTTTTATGCTTTCATTTATGTTCGAATGTCTTCACATGAGAAGAATGGAATTAATGCCACTTAAGGGTTGCATAAGCTTTAAAAAGCAGGTCTTTATATAAAATTTATAATAAAATTTCTGTCATTAAATTAATTTTGATGATAACGGACTTCAAATGTAACAAATTGTTCGTAATCATTATGATATTTTTCAAGCCTGTTAAAACTATAGAGATCACGATCAATGATTGAATGAATTTTTTACGAAGAAATCATTTACCAATCGTTCAAAGTTTCTTCTCCCAATCATCAAAAGAATCACAAAACATTCTAAGCAAAGTTTTAAGACCTCTCACAAGTTTATTTCAGATAACATGTTCTTTATTCATTAAATGTTTCACTGCTTGTTTTCTATTCGTCATTTTTCAATTCTGTTTTGTATGTGTGTATTCGTGTTCATCATGGTTTGCCCCTATTTGTTTTGAGGATGACCCATGTGGGCCATACACTTTGCATTTGGCTCTGAATGTAGGTTGTTAATGTAGGATACACTCTTACAGTATTGGAAGCGCGGAAGATGTTTCCAGGTATCGTAAACATGTTTGCTCTGGTTTTAGACGCAGCAAATATTATTTTACATGTCAGAGCTATTTGTTTACGAAATTATCAAGGGTTTTGCAGGACGCGACGCGTGTTGCGAGCTGCCCAGCGCGGTTCACGGCGCTGAAGGACGGCACACAGGGGAGAGAACACGAGATTATTCGCGAGCCGCGTTTCGTCCCACAACTCGGTCCTTAGCCGTCCCGTGCGAATCCAAGGAAGTTATTGTTCGATCGCGCGGCTGTCGGGTCGCATTGTCTGACACCTGTCCGAATCGATGTGACATCCGCATTTCGAGATCTCACACAGCAGGCAAACAATTTGCGAAATGATGCGCCATATTGATCTCTCGATATGTGTAACAAATTTCCATAACACGACATGTATCAATAATCTCCTGAATTATTCTGCGTGGGTCAGTTAGCAGTGCTAACAGATTCGGATACGCAAATCAGAAGCAAGTCAAAAGGTTTGGGAGGATCTGACCAATGTCGAAATTTATCCAAAATATTTCTTTTAGAAAAACTCTTCCCAATTGACAGTTATGATGAGATTACATGTTATGCATTGTTTGACATAGAAACGTTTTTATTTGTCAGCTTTTCGTAAAATTGACACATTATCTCGCATCATCCCTACATACATTGCATTATCATTGCAAAATGCAATCTCAAAATCTCAAGAATTTTAAAACCCTCTAAATATGTACATGCTCTCTCAAAACACTTGATTACTACGAACAAGATAATACTCATGAAGTCCGAAACAAACTCCAAAGGTTGAAATAGAATCACCTGAAGAACCCATCTCCACCAAAATTCCAAGCATTGATGTTAAGTTAACATATCTCTCCATAAATCCATTTTGAGCCGTACTATCCAGTTTTGTAGGTTGAACTCCCTTACTAAGGCTTTCCAATTTTGGAGCCCCAATCTTCTTTGACAATGGGCCAAAACATCCCTCAAATGCGGAGCACCATCTTCCCCCAAAACTCAAGATTACAACTTTCAAGGAGACAATCGTCCGACGTTGTTGATAAATTATGTTTAAGATCCCCAACTCATACTCAAAACTAGATTGAGTATGCATTGCATGAACGTTACTTCAATGTTGTGGTATTCTTCCATGCATTTCACTCCACCGGGTGTATTGATCGTGTTAATCTTTGTTCACGCTCTTTGCGAGAAAACATTCAACGTTTATGTATACACAAATGAAACATAGATTGATTGCACCTTGAAGAATGTGAGGGCAAGCAACGTCCTTTGATTTGGATGTGCTTGAAATGACCATTAAATTATGTTGATTTGGCAAGACCGGTTGTTGACTAGGTGTCCGCTAAAAAAGGCATTGGTCATTTTTTCAAAAAGCACACCTCGTCAACGAGATTTCATAGATGCGTGATGACTTATGCCTCTTTCAAAGTAACCACATACTCTGCTAAGGTGCTGCTCACTGTTAAGAAGATCTGTTTTTTACCTTAACCATAAGATTTTTGTGTATCCAAGCAAACATAATTATGATGTAATGTTACAACGTTTCTGAATTATTCTTCCAAAGATGGTATCACTATACCATTGTACCTATAGAAAAGTCTAAGTGCCATAGACAAGATGCAATGCATATGTTTTATTCAAGTATTGTGTCGCATAAGTCAACTCCTTACACTTTCTCCATGGAAATGTTTCAAAATTGCAAGCCGAAAGCCCCGTTCATTGTACATCAAATCAACTACTTTTTCTCTCTCAAAATGAGAGATCCTATGCATAAAGGTTGCGTTGTTCAATCTAGAGGAACTTCATCATGTCTTTCTACTGAAAATGGTGAGATTGATAGTGGAGTGTTGTAGACTTTACAAAACATGTTACTAATTTTAATCATTTTCTTTGCACAGGTTTGTTTCCCGAGGGTAATATTCCGTACTTTATGATTGCAATTGACGTTCATACTCAAGAAGAAACTCGCATTAAGCACAACACTGATTCTAACTCGGTCTAAAATTGCCCTTTCTATTTTTTTTGTAAGTTCATGGCAGATGAAATGGATTTCAACAATGTATACGAGAATGTTAGTCTCGTAATAGTGTCAATGAATCTTGATGTGCAAATAGGCAATGGTCAGTAAATGCAGCATTTCAATTGAGGTTGTCAAAGATGATATCTAGTTTCTAGAACCAAAAAATGGGGCTTTGTTTGAGCCCATATATTCTTTAAAGGAACTTACAAAATTGCGTACTCCCATCATGATAACCCTTTTGGTGCTTCATGTAGTTTTTTATGTCCACATTTGTTTTTATGTCTGTGGTTCACATCAAGCCATAGAATTTACCAATTGTTTATAAGTGAAAGGAGAATAATCATTTACATTATAGTGGATCCACAATGTAGTACTTAAATGTGAAACAAGTATTTCTCAGGTATCTTTGTGAAGCCTCTTCCATCCAAGCACGCTTTGAAACTGTGGAGGAGAATTTGTGTTTTAATCTTTACACACTAGACCCACTCAAAATTGACGATGTACTTCTTTGGAGGCGTTTTGATGACTTCTCATGTTACTTTATTGACGAGATTGTTGCATTCAACATTGAGTGTTTAATTTGAACATGATGGATGACATATGTGGAAGATTTCAATGTTTTGGGAAGGTTCTGAGGGTAGATCATGTGCATTTTTTGTATCACAAGAATTTTGGGTATAATCCACGTATAAAAGTTGTCTTCCTCTTCATGGATGGTAAATACCTTGAGAGTTGTTGTTTGGTTTGCCTTCTTAAGTTGTTATTGTACGAGTTTCTCAAAATGCTTAAGGTACCAATCCTGATGGATGGTAGAATTCATTGAGACCACCATGCCTCCTAGTAAAGAGTAGATTTCACTATGGAATCTTTGACGTTTGAGTGTGAGGCAATGGCTATCATAATTCATCCCAATGATTTTAGAACCTTCACTTTCTCATATTGTTGTTGGCAAAACTTCATACGGCAAGTTCTTGCTTTTCCTTCTCTACCAAGACTCTTTGTTTATAATCAGTGGTTTTCTTTGAAACACTCACTTTTTCCTTTGAACAAGTCTTGTAAAAAAGTTTCCCGTAGTTGTGAGCATCACTGTTGTTGATGCAATGAAGTGTCACGACGTTGTGGAAGATGCATTCCATTTAGACCAGTGTAGATTTTAATGTGGCATTGTTGTTACGCTTATGTCGACGTTCTTAGAGATCTTCTTAAAGAAGTAGATCAACATACCCCCAAACTTGTGAAAGGTAAGGATGTGATGCCTTTCATTGCACCTCGCTATGTTAACAAGTGCTGTCATCGGCAGAATAGGTGGTGGAAGTCATGGAAGATGCATGATTTGTGCATTTTGCTTTGACCGATGTACACTTTTCATGTATGAGTGTCGTCCAGTTTATGCGGACATTCTTTAAGGATGTCTCAACGTGTCATGCTAGTAAATGTGTGTAAGCTAGAAATAGTATGCCTTTTGTTGTACAATGTTACATGTAAGGGTGTGGTCCTTGGGAGAATATATGTTGGACATCCATCTTCGACCCCCTCATGTTTTGGAGTATTCTTGGCCACCATGGACCTTAGTGTTGTGCCAAGAGTGTCATGGCCTTCAAATTGTCCTCGAGCATATAGCTGTTTCTTTTTTCCACACCATTTTTCTATAAGCGTATGGAATAATCATCGTTGTTATTTGATGAAAGTTTCCTAGAGGACAAAAACAAAGTTATCATCGTGAACTTACAAACGCTGTCTTGATAGATAATCTATCTCTTTTTTTATGGATTTGCCTCCTTTTTGTGGATAATACATGTATAATTTTCTAAGAATGGTCAATGTGGATGAGTGGATACGTCCAAATGTACCGTGTGACATCGTCAATAAAGACCAAAAGATACCCATGTTTACATGAGGATTTGGCTAAAGGCATATAAATGTCCTTGTGGCCAAAGACATTGAATTTTATTTCTTGAGTGAAGAAATGGCATGCCAACTTTGACTTGACAAAAGGCTCACAAGGGTGACCTTCATCATCCCTGAGAATGGTTTGACCATCCAGGAGCTTGTTGGAGGGAAGTTGTTAGAGCTGTCATCTTTCATCTGGAAAAGGCAAAGGTACCACCTTTTGTTCCGAATTGAATATTTTCCAAGACGTTAACCATTTTTGTGCTCCACGTTTACAGACAACAAAGATGAAATTGTAGTCTGGTCATGCAATTGCTGTGACAAACTTCCTTTGAAATGACTTCTCTTTTGATCGTGCTCTTATACGGCTCCATGTCTTCTATGGTGAAGCAAATTCCTTTTGAAATGAAATTTCTAATGGAGATGAGGTTAACGTAGTTGCCAGGTGTGGAAAGCACATCATTAACTGAGATTTCAATGTTTTTGTGAGCCTCAACTTTTCGATCTTCCATTTTGTTGAAGGAGAGTTTCACCATAATTACCACCATCGAGGTGAAGATGCTTCGATATGTTCAAAGGTTGTGGAAGGTGGTGGGAGCATATGTAACATGGCTTCTATTGCTCGTCCTTGATTATTACATGGTGAGCTTTTTGCTCTTTGATTGGTGCTACTTGTTTGCACTTCATAAGCCTTCATTTCATGAGATGTTCTTTTTTTTGCTGGTGAACGTATCTTATCAAGAAATTCTTTGTAATGTGTCACTCTCTTATGTTATATCTATATGTGATAGAAGAACACTTTTTAGAATTTTGAGGGTCACAGATGAGAGATGGAATCTTATACAACTTAAGGTAAGGAATTGATAACAACATCCCTCTCTAGATTTGGGTAAATGATGGCAAAAACAATGACAACGAGTGATCAATGGAGTAGAAAGCGTCTTGTGTTTGCTAAGATATCTTGGGGTGACGATGAGCAAGGTTGACAAGTTTTTCTTTGGTGTTTTGCAACCTTCTTCCCACCTTGATTGTTAAGAAAACATTTTGCACATGGTGTTTTTGTTATGCATGTGACGTTATGTATGACACAAAATGCACCAAACGATCAACCATTACTTTTAAATGTTATTCATGATGAGGGATATGAAGAGGGCTTTACAAAAGGATGACTTTGTGATAGCAAGCTAGTCAAAACAATCTTTCCTTTGTTTATGTAATTTTTGACATCGCCATTGAAATAGAAAAGATGAAAATGAGAATACCCTGTAAGGGGTTAAGATTTTGGGTGGATTCATTGTCCAAATAATGCATCTTAAAGTATTTCTATGCTTAGTATGGGGGTATCTTTGTGTCTTCGTACATTTGATGAGCATGTTGGATATGTGGTACAACACTTTTGAGGAAGGAGTACACCATGTGGCTATCATACTTGAACTGTTGATTATAAGCTGGTGGGCTTTTGCGGGCTTAAAGTCTTCTGTTCTTGTTAAAGAACTGCCACAACTTGTGTGGTAGGGTTGCTTCTAAAAGTTAAATAGAGTATGGGTAAGATCTTTATTGTTGAGTTTTCTTTGTTGATCTTACTTGTTGGTACTAGAGATGGCCAGTATGCATAAAAGGACTAGGTACCAATAAACCAAAGGCAAGAGTTACACTATCTTTTCCAGATGCAGAGGGAATACGTGTTCCCAGTTGAATTGCTATAGGGTAGGCTGTTCTAGGTTGAATTTCTAGCATTACATGCAGTTTGGTGTAGCTATTGTTCATGCATACTGTTGCATCAATTTTTAATGCGATTATAAAGCTTTGGATGTGGCAGAGAGACCATCATCTACGCATGTTACATTGTTGGAATCAATTTTTCTTTGGTTTTGAAACGTTGTAGACTCTCATTGTATCCATGCATGTTTGTTGTCTACTTGTGATGGTTGATTTTGTTTGCTTCTCAAACTAAAAGAAATCTTCTTTGCATATTTTAGGGGAAGAGAATTGATCGTTTCTTGCTGCTCATGTTGACCTTAATCTCTTTTCCAGCATGGAATCTTACAACTATACATATTTGAATTCTTCCACTTTGTCCACGGTGTGGTAATTCCTTCTTTTTATTGTTTCTTTTTTCACATTTTATCACCCTATTATCATACCATGTTTAGAAAGTTTATACATTTTTGGGTGAAAGCACACTGAATACTTGCATGTATGGAGGATAACTACACCATAAAGGTGGATGCATGGAAAGAGACATCATTGAACACAATACACTCTGCCCCTAATTCTGGTAAATCCATGCTTGGTATTAGTGGGTGAAGTAATGGTCAAAGTTGAGCAACGCATAAAGTATTGGAGTCAAGAGTTGGGTGTAGATGAACCACAAGGCAACGTTCATTTATGCCATCTAATTTGGGAACCTAAGTGACAAAGCACTCTATAAACAACTCAAATTCCAAGTGCTTGAGATTACATTAGGATAGAGTAATGGATGATTTGGGAAATGACTTTGGAATTTCTCATGGTAGGCTGCTTGTACGAGGGACATAACGCAAGTTAGAAAGTACGACTTTATGCCTGTATGTTTGTTCAGAGGCGGACCTCTCTTGACTCTCTTGGCTGAGGGATTCCAAAGAGTAACATGGCCATGTGGATGCTTTTTAGACTTTCGCTTGGATCCATAACCAATTTTTTTGATAGTTTATCCCTCTTTGCAAGCTAAATGGGCTTTTGGAAGATGAGGGGTTGGTAGACTAGGGAAAGAGTCGCCATAAAGCTAAAGGGTCTCTCACAACTGAAGTGTCATAGGTTACTCGTGAGTATAATTTTCCTCCTATATGGCAAAAAACTTCTGATCTTATATTTAATTCACAGATGATATTTGATTCCTTTTATGACATTCCATAAGAGTCTTAAAAGGTGGAGACTAGACTATTTCATCAAGAATCTTGGGTGAATGATATTGAATTTGGCATGTGATATCATATTCCATATAATCATGATTGCCTTGTTCTTCTTTGTAACATTATGGAGAGAGAGCACGTAAATTTAGCCTACACATTCATATTAAATGTTCAAAATTGAGATCATTTTGTGGGAATTTGTGAAGCATGCGTGTACGATGAAAATCTGTGTTGATTACCGAACCCTTAGATACGTCACCTATGAAGTCATATGATGCACATTTCACAATTTTCAAGTTTTTATTCAGCTTTGACTCACACAAAGTGAAAACATTGTACAATCAATTATTTATGAATATTTGTGTTTCAATTTGCAAGATTGAGTTTGGGATGTTGTGATATATTTAAGCACATTAAGCGTCTTGAATCAATGATTTCTACATGACTCCATTTTCTTTTATGTTGTCAATTCAAACACCATTTATCAATTATAACTGATATCAAAGAGCATTCCATCACCTTAAAATAAATCACTAGCTGTACCGCAACATTGTCTCCATCTTTGGTTGGTCTTTGAATGCATAGTTTCATGATCTGTTTGAGTTTTGAACCAAGGCCATGGAGATTGTCGCATGTGGGTGGATTGCTATGAAGTTCTTCGAAAGGGCTATCATAGCTTTGTGAAGACCACACTAATACAGTTTCATCTTACATGTGAGAAGGATATGTAGAAGGAGCCACATGACAATGATTCAAACTTGAGGAAACACTTGTTTGTTTCATGTTGCACCATGAAACAACCAAGAAATTGCAAGCCACACTTACAAGTGGTCACTTCATCATAGGTGAGATACAAGCCTTTCTAAACCCTCCCATTATCTTGAGTCCTGTTCTAGCCACCTGTTCTCTTTTAATGAGACTTAGCGCAACCACTTTGATTCAGCTTGAGTTTACGATGCGTGTCTTGGAAGCATCCTTGTGTAGAATAATATGGAAAGTCTACAGGAACTCACAAAATCTCTTATAGAAACATCATACAGCAATGGCTTGATTCCACTCATATGTAAGGAAGCCATGATTCCATGGAAGCTATGGAGTCCGCTTTGTGACATGGACAACAATTGCACGATGAATAATGTTGAGCGTGTTTAATGGATTTCATGCAACTTGCTTGGAAACAATGCAAACATACTAAAGCAATTGACATGGATGATTTACCTTTATTATAATATGTTGGTGGAGTTGATTCACAGGTATTCTATGGAAGGGAACTCACAAAATCTATCCAGGCCATCGTGTGAATTTTGGGACCATGATTGTTTTTCTTGAAAATGGAGCCATTAGTAATGGCAACACAACCAAATCACCACTTGTAAATGACATGTTAATAGAATCGTATGCACTGTGGACCTTACCTTTCGAGGGATGTTGTGTGTGCATTAGGTTTGGTAGTTTACATTACATCACAAGATGTAACATTTTGAGAACCATACGAGAGTGTTTTTGAGTGCTATAATTTGTGGCGAGTTGCATAAATGTTTTGTCTATTCTTCTCTTGAATTACACTTGCTATTGGAAGAACACATGTTTTGATGTGATACATTGAACGACTTCATTGGTTATCCTCTTAAAGCAACCTGGAACATCATACAATGCATAGAAGAAGAGGGTGTGGAGGGGATTTTGTTCATGCAACAAGAGGTTGTAGTAATGTAGAATCTTATTCTTAATGACACTTTTTATGAGGATGTGGAAAGCCTTGAGTTCTAGGGTTGCATCCATGTAGATTTCTTCAACTTCCACATACATGAATTGAATAAATGCATTTCATTAATAAACAAAACATTATATGCTGTTGTATGGTCACTATCAAAGCCTCATAGCTTAGTGTACTCTTCTAGCAACAGGAGCAAATTTCTTTCACATAATGGTTTTATTTGTCCCATATAGTTTGCACCATTTGCTGATTTTTTTATAGGCATGCTTTGTATCCGTTGTCCCACAATACAATGAATATGTGGGCAAGAAAAAAATCATATCAAAAGCTTGATGAAAACACCACAAGAATTCTTCACTTTATTAAGAATATGGAATATACCTATGATAATTTTCAAAGGCCATGCTTGAATGTGTGGACGAATGCCTTCATTTAAAAAACTCATTGCATGTCTATGGTTGTCAATTACCTCTCCCATACTGTTTGAATTGATTATACACCTCACAATTTGGTTTCATGAGGCCATGCCGTATGATTTTAGGAAATCATATAGCAACGAGCATGAACTTATTCATGAGAGCTTGATTGCTCCATGTACCCTTCTCATGACAATGATAACATTTTCATATGCAACGACCTTTGGTCTCGCATGCCAATTCCATAACTTTCCAATGATTTTGTTTGACCTACTTCTTACCCATGCAAGTCCTTAAAGGTGTTAGCACATGATTCAATAATTTTGTGAGATAAAAATCAATTCGACATTATAGGCCCTTCAAATAACCATCAAAACTGTGTGCCACATTAAAACATGAAACATACTTCTAAAAATTCCAAACATCTTCTCCAAGCCTGAATGCATGGATGCATTCTTACATTTCAATATCTCTTTGCATGTCTATGGTCTCGGTGACCTTGCCCATACACTTGTTAGTGATAATAGGCCACACGATATGGTTTCATGAGTTCGTTGGTGTGTTGGAATGCTAAAAGATCTACCATGAAGTTGTTTGGAATGACTCAGAATTATTGATATGATGTTTTGTGAAACATGGAGGCTTAATGGTTGCTCTTGTTCCACCATGCACTCTATACATGATGATTAAGTGGTGGTGATGTGTATCTTGGATGTTTTAATTAATTTGATGCTCACAATTGACATAAAGCACATCTTGTTGTTGTAAAAAACATCGCCACATGAGTTCCATCAATAGCTCTCATGTTTTTTTCAACCTATGGTATGCTTTGCGGCCAATGTGCCCATCGCTCTGGCCAATATGATTTTGTTGTTGGCATCCTAATGAAATGGGGTAGTTATTCAACAATTTTTCAACGACCTTTCATAAGGTAGACCAAACAAGTGGTGATGCGTGTTGAAAGTGATACATGAGCAATCATAGCATGATGTTGAAGCACACTTAATACATATGAATTGAAGCCTACTTTTCTAGCATGAGCCTTGTGCCGTAGATTGGCAATTTCATCCTTGGGAAGGTTATCACATGCTTCTATAATGAGGGCAAGCTTTTAGACATGTTTCAATTTTTTTGCGAATGATTTTTACAAAGTTCTTTAGTTATTGCATGACACAATAATTCTCTTATCATCAGGGATTCATGTAAGCAAAATCTTATGAGGCTCCTCGTGATGTGCATGAGATTCTATTTAACCATGGTAGATAGTCGCGCTTAAAGCTTGATGAAACATTGTACGACTGCTTCCCTTGTTGATTTTTACAAGGAATTCAACTTAGAAAGGGATTGCACATGTGAATGGATTCTCTGCCTGGTGTATCATGTTGCATGAAGTTTGAATTTCTGCCACAACCCAAATTTTGCGACATGACATATGAAATCATCGATCGTGTACATGGCCGACTAGGGGTCTACATTCCAATAGTATGGAAGATATTCACAAATAAGTAACACATACATTAACGGTTGGAAAACCATGTACTATTCAGTAAGGAAATAGTGTTTACTAGCACACAAATACACTTGTAGACGAATGAAGTCACCCACTGTTCCTGGTTCTTTGAAGCACTCTTTTGAGAACCACTTCTCCTAAATAAGCAGGTGAATGTCGCGCAAGGTGAATCTCTTCATGAGGGGGAAAACATGACTAGAAACTAGTCTAAACATGTGCAAGGACATGTGGCAGCTCTGAATGATGCCATCGTAAGTGGCCCAACGCTGTTGGACTAGCTCCCTCTAGTCCCATCTAACACAAAGGTCTAGGCATAATGAAGGTATCTCATGGGTGTTTTTTGCCTGGTGGTATTGAAGATGGTGACATGATTTGTACTGCAAGAAACACAAAGCCGATACATTTTTAGCAGGTTTCTTCGAGTAGCACACGAAATTGTTTAGTTGTTGCATAAGCACAAAAAAATTCCACCTTTCAAAGTTGTTTTCAATGTTGTCAAGTCTCTATACGAGCACAAAAGAATTCCACCTTGTCAAGAAGCACATAAAAATGTCCTCTGCAAAAATGTTGAGGCGTAAAACATGACAAAAAAAATCCTAGGCTTTACATTGATGCCACGTCAACTACACATTCTTGCAAACATATGGTGGACTTTCTACTATGTGATGGAATGTTTCTTTGTTTAAAAAAAGGTCAATTAGGTTATAGTAAAGTTAATAGGTGCGTGTCAGTTTGTTATTAGGTCAGGATCCTACGCTGACAAGTTTGGAAAATTTTCTTACGTATATATTTAGGTGAGCATGGGTGGGAATTTCTCTGTGTTATTTCGTATAGGACAAGAATTTCCACCCACATTTACTCGTAACAAGAAAGCGTGTTGGGAACGTCTTTGTCGAGGGTCTCGTTCCGATGACCAAGTGAGACGAACTTCCTTACTGAAATTTTACCTTCTTGATCTATTTTTAATAGAGGAATCTCCATTGTGAAGTAGAAGTGCCATCAATAAATTTGTAGGGATTTGCAGCTGACATGGCATCGTCAACACTTGATGGAAAATTTCTGTTTTTCATTGCACTGGAAACTTTTGTGTGTTACTTCACGCAGTGGAAATTTTTGTGTGCTCTTACAAGGACAGCACATGATTCTCGGCAGCTTTGCAGTGTGGTCATTGTTTTTAGTTTGTACAGGACGAGAACAGATTGGTATGCTACTCAAAAACCGTTGTAGAAGGTGTGTTTGCCTCTTTAAAGCTCCCTTTCCCTTTTCCTGTACCACTTGACAGGGCTGATGGGCCCTTCCCTCAGCACGCGCACAGCTACCGCTGCCATTAGCTCAACTTACCTGATGCCGAGCTCATGGCGCCGGTGACAATTGGGGGCGCTTCAACTCGTCGCGTACCGCCCCGCCTCCTTCCTGTATACCGCTCGCTGCTCACTCGCGGGTCGATGCGGCCGCCTTGGCCCAATCCACGCCTCGCCGCGCGTCGCGCTGATGCAAAGCGGGCCGTCTCGCATCCAAATCCGCAGCCGCCAACCAACCTCCGGCCATTGCACTTGCTCGGATTCATTCCGCCATTCGCAAC